>CAEFZY010043666.1:0-19603 GCA_903066815.1 Brachyrhaphis roseni
TGTGGTGCGTCAGTAATGGCCTTATTTACACAACAAAAGCGCCTATTCACACCCTCACTTGGAGGGTCCACGTGGCCTCTCTCTGGTAGTTCTAGGGAGAGGGCCAATTGGCCCCTCTCTGGTACTTAGAGGAAGATTACCATGTGGTACCTCTATGGTAGTCCTCCTGGACTTCTTCAGGTGATCGAACGCCGACTTTGTAACTGTCACTATGTGTCTGAAGGTTCAGATCAGAGTCCATCACTACACCCAAATTGTCCTCCCAGGCTGACATGTCTGTAAAATCTCCTCAAGGAAGCATTTAATCACATGCCCAAATGACTGACTCCTCTCTTAGTATTGACTAAAGAACCTGAGCCTGCTTTGACTAACATGAGGAACGGTCAGAAACCTCAGTTAGGGATCATCTGAAGCGGAGCCACCACAGATCTTTCTGTGTGGTGCTGAAATGTGACAGTTTATTCTCAATGCTAACCACTTGAAAGGAAATTTGATTTAGCAAACATAACAGCTTCCAAGTGCCAGCAAGTCTCTCTAAATGGGTCCAGACGATGTGCATATTTGAGTTTTCTTCTGGCTTTGGGCGGGAACAGCTGTGCTTGTTTGTGATGATTCAAACAAAATTTCACTGCCAGTTGACATGAATGTTTCTGTGTTTTGCATTCTTTGCTTATTACGCAGATTAGCATTGCTGACAGCCTTTTTTTTCTTTTTTCTTCTCCCTTGTAGCAGTTTTGCATGATTAAAACTTTGGTGATAAGCTGTAATCAGTTGTTCAGATTGTTTGTTTTCATTCCATCATCCAGTTCTGGCTAGTAACAATTGTTGGCAAATCCTAAATTACATCTCGATAATGAATTTGACTAAATTCATTTTGCCTTCAAAAATACCCATAATTCCCTGCGATGACAAGAAGTGGGTTTAGTTTAGAACATTATGGCTCCGCACGGGTTTCAAGACTGGATCTGTATCTCCCTTCAGCAGTTTGTGAGGAGAATGAGCAGAATATTGAGGACGTGAGGCGAGGGTCATGAATGGTGTTAAAAATATGTAGGCGCTGCTGCAGGTCATGCAAACAGAGCCATCTGCATCACTTTTATTAAATGTTTCTTTGACAGATTTCATGTGTTTTATCCTCCTATCCTGCACAGAATGATCCCAGTTGGAGGGTGGGGAGACAAAAGCTATTTTCCCAAGCAATTAGAACAACTGCAGCGCATGAGAAAGCATGCCCACTGGGTCTAACAGGGATATGTTATTGCATATCCATGGAATCACGGCGTGTAGCACAAAGGTCCAGGAGGATGAAGTTACATCGTGTTCTGTGAAAAAGAATTCAGTGAAATATCTGAGCAGAAACAGCTAAGGATGGAGATAAGGGGTGGGGGGCTCTGGACATGCATGGGGGTTTAGGCTAAAACTACACAGTCAAAAAAATAAAAACTTAGACATAAAGTCTTTGGAAGGTGAAACATGCTGTTCATATGACCTAAAAATGTAGTTTTATGACCTAAAAACCAGGTTGTGTATTTAACATGCAGAAAACCAATAAGTCAGACACAAAACAAAAGCTTGATGGCTTTGGAGTTAACTTGATATCAAAAGACTTGAGCTTTTACACTTCAAAAACACAAATCTTACTAACTTAAATATCTTAATGCACTTTAAATAAGACGAAAGTAACTTACAAGTAACTTTTCAACTATGTATGGGAGCTTTTATTTTTAAGTCATCCAATAATGAGCCCAGCAGATGCACAGTTCCACCAGGTGTTTGCTAATTGCTGCTGGCTAATCTGAAGGAGCTGAGTGGCGGAGCCATGAAGAAAGGGATGCTTAGAAACAGCAGCTCTGAGGAGGAGCTGTGACCGTGAAGGCGGGGCTAGGTCCACCCAGGTGTTTTGCACAGCTGAATGGTTGTCATGGAGATTCACGGATTTCTCAAACATGCATGACAGAATCAAGGCAACACTCCAGGTATGTCTTTGTTGAGGGAATAACATTATGACATGATTAAAGCTCAAAAAAGTTGATTTTACATGCCTTTAAACAAGGCAGTGCTCAGCGTCAGCACTGGAAGGAAACAGCTGAGATGTATTTAATGAGTTGACCTCATCGCAGCTAGATGCTACCGTTCCTGTGTTCTCTGCAGACCTGAAGAATGCGAGGTCGAAACCAAACGACGTTCAGGCTTCACATACCAGCAGAGACTGGCCGTGGGCCCCTCTGACATCACAGCAGAAACAACAAGGCACAGGGCAGTTAACAGATTGAGCCCGTTCACCTCCGAAATACCTCCACATGACTCAACACTGCTGCTGGCTCCAAACAGCCTCCACACTGATCAGCGAGACTCCAGCCAGTACACTTCTGGTGAAGAAGGCCCAACAGCCCCAGCAGAAGAAATGTTCCTCCATCAAAAGACCAACATGATAAGGATGTTTGGGACAAGCCATGCACTAATGCCACACAAATGACTTCTTAAGTGAAACAGGTGTTCTGTATTTGTTTCATAATAAAAGACAGCTGCAAAGGCAAGTTGGGACCACACAGAGAGAAGAGATGGAGGTAACGTTCTAACCACTAATTAGTCACAAAGAATGAGACGCCGGGGGAGCAGGAGGCTGGCCCAAAGCCCGCTACTAATTAAACCAATCAGAAAGTTGTTTGTTTTCTGCTCGGCTTTGTTTTCTTACATTATCTGTGGTCAAATTAAAACAAGCCAAAGAAACAATTTTCTCTTTAGTGTTTAATACAGATTTTCAGGTTATGGTGTTTTTTAAAAAATCTGCTCAACTCTATTAAATACCAGGGTTTTGTGATAAAATGATTTATAATTTCAAAGCTTTTTTTATGTGTAATATTAAAAAAAAGCAATTCAATTGAGAAACAAAGTAATTTGTTACAAGGAAAAGAAATGTGGCAGTTCCATGCGGACAGACACCGGAACCCCTCATAGGGCAGCCATGCTTCCAACAGTGAGACATGGGGGCAGAAACCTGCGGTCCAATCAGATCCCCCCAAATCCAACCTACTGTCTCCTCCCCCAGTGAAGACCAGTCCAGGTTTTGGAAACAGGGCCATAGACCCATACAGGACCAGTCTAGCAGGTGCACCCAAACTCTCAACCCCCCACAGCTGCCCACACCAAAAGGGACTGAAACAACACACACACAACTGACCAATCCCCACCACCACAACCAGCAGAGCAACAAAAAGTGTGTGGGGGTTGAGGGGTGGCTCCTGCTGAGTGTTGTCCTCCACCCTGTTGTCCTCCACCCTCCAACCCCCAATGAGTTTTTTCTCATCCCAGAATCCTGGCATTTTAACTGTTTCTGCTTTGGTTACGTTTTAAAATCTTGTTTTACTGCATAATGCACAAGTCAAACATCATCACCACTGATGATTATTGACTCAGAAGCCTTTTACAAAACAACCTAAACTCTGCTGACTCTTCTGATCCTCTTCAGCCCAGGCGCAGAGTCGACTGAGAGTGTGGTGTTGGTCGCGTCTCGCTGCAGAAGTAGCAGATCGTGCACCACACGCTGCGCTCTGGAGAGATCTGCATCCCGCTGCTGCTCTGGAAGGGTCGGAGAGCGCAGGAGCCTGTAGAGGAGGAGGAGGAGCTCAGTACCATGTCATGGTGTTTTTGGGTCGTATTTGGTTCCCTGGGAACTTAGACATCTAAACAACCTAATTCTGCTGAGAGTTAGGTTGTTAGGTTGTCCAGTGACAGCTGGAATCTATCCCAGCTGTCACTGGATGAGCAGCAGTATAAGTCCTTACAAGAATCCAGTCCACAGTGAACTCAGAGACATAGAAGCAAACAAGCACATAAAAACAGTCTGCAATTGAAATAATCTGAACATGTTTGGACCAGAGTCTCCAGACAAAACCCAAAACAGACATGCAAACCCCGAACGGATGTATTTTACTGTGACCAACACAAGATGCAGCATAATTGTGAATCATACAAAGAGATAATCAAAATCTTTTACAAATAAAAATCTGAAAAGTGTGACATATCGTTGTATTTAGTAGGCACATACATATTTGTTAAAACTGTCACTATGTCATGACAGTATGAAACAGATCATTTGTGAAAAGATTGATTTTCTCTCTGTGCTACTGTTGTTGTCTGTAGAAATGCACCGCTCCCGCCCAAAAACAACCAATCAGAGCCAGGAGGAGGGGCTTAGGACTGTCAATCACCCTCATGTGCCCACAGCTCAATGTGCTGACGGAGGAGAAACAACTTATAGTGAAAGAAAAACTAGACTGAGCTTTCACAACAGGCTATGCTATCAGGAAGAAGCTGCAGCTTAGTAGAGAAATGAGGGGGAGGCGCAGCGCTAAGCCCCGCCTCCTGGCTCTCATTGGTTGTTTCTAGTTGGCATTGGAAAAAGGCAGAGGAGCTCGATTTTTTCACAGATTATCTGTCTCATACCAAACTGTCACAACGTCGTCAGTTTCAACATATATGCAAACATTTATTTTTTATAAAAGTTGCTTGCTCCAGTTTTAAAGTGTAACTAAGCCCCCTATGAGAGCAAAACCCAGCCCCTGACTACAGCTGTAATGAAATTCCAGGTAAATAGTCATTTTAAGAAATTAGTCATAATGCATAATTGCTCTTCTGCTTCACAATCATGCATATGTTACTCTGCATAAGGGCTGGTATGTCAACTCAAAATGTCCAAAAATTTTAAGATGCATAAATACTTTTGAGGAACCGTTAAACACATTTCATTGCATAAAAGTAAGATCTCCTTCAGGAGACAAAACACTACCAAGGATGAAGTATGCAGCTGCGCTGAGTGAGAGGATGATGAGGAAGATGGTGCCCAGACCCAGGTCCCCCACAGCGCAGGCGTTTGGACAAGGGGCTCTCCACCCAGATGTGCAGGGGGCCCTGGCTGCCGAGGCTCTGGACTCGGAGGGAGGACATGGACTGGTTGGGTCTGCAGTGGTAATGGGCTGCAGTCACTGACTGTTCCCTGTGAGCTGGACACAGAGACTGCTGTGATGTCATAATGAAAGCAAAAATTCAACATAGGGAAATGTTTGTGTTCCCTCTCACCAAAGTAAAACACGGTCAGCGTCTTCAGAGTCTGGTTGTAGTGGAACTCGTTGCCCTCGTGCATCCCATAGTTCACATAGCGGCTGATGTGGCCCCTGGCCCCCAGGGACCTCACCAAGCAAGAAAAACACCACATAACTGAAACGTGTTTGATTTCACCTGATACATAAGAATGAATATTTAACACTTTAAACACAACAATCCTATCAGATTTCCACAGCAGCATCAAAGTTCTGCAAAGATCTGACGAACCACATCAAGTTCAACATATAACTGAATAAAATATGCATTTTAATAAGCTGCAGTCATTTTAGCAAATACATCTACAAAGTATTGTTTGAATGAGGGAAGATATCCTTTCTTTTGTGTATTAGGGGTCCCCCTAGTGGTAAATATCCCACAAACTCAGGAGATGCAGATAGTTGCTTTGATCAACGAGTTTCAGATGTTTAAAAAATTATAAATAAACGTCAAGCAATGAACTAAGGGCTAAATTAGGCTTTTCTGATTAGACTCAAAAAATAAAATAATGAAGCTCAAAAAAAATAATGAAGCTCAACATTTATGAGGTAGGATCTTATCTTGAGTCACATTCACTTTTGATGCATTCTGCTTCTCACAGGAAATTTTAGGAAATTCTAAATTAGAATATTATTGAAAAGCCCATTTATTTTAAACTTCATCACTAAATGAAACACAATACATAGATTAACTTCCCAGACGGATGTTCAAAAAAGCCTTTATTTCTGTTACTTTTGACTTTCTACTTACAGCTAATAAAAACATGACATTTAAAATTAGATTATTACATCAAGCCAATATTTTTTTTTTAAATGTGGGCTTAATGAAAAGTATTAATAAGACCTGCTTAAAGGTTGTTATTTTCAAAAGCTGATTTTAATCTGACAAGACCCTTCAGGACATATATATGATTTATTGATTATAACTGTGTGCCTTTTCTGCTCCAACTTCAGTCAACATTCACAAGAATTATTCATAAATATTCTGAATTTGTAACTTAATTACAGTTTTTATTAATCTAACCATTCCCTTCTTTCTGTCTTAAAAAAATGACCTAATGTTTTTTTTTTTTCATCCAAACCTGGGGGTGTCAAAAATTGGCAGTAATTTCATGTGCCGTGCAAAGTTATGAAAACTTGTCAAATTTTGTGAAATGACAGTAAGGGAAGCAATAAAACATGAGTTGTTAAAGGAATGTCAACAACAGGAGAGACAAAAGGAAAACTCTGTCTTAGTTTAGTTAACAAAATATGCAGTGATGAGATCCAGTGCCAAAATAAAAGGTACAAAAATAACTTTATTTGATTGAAAAATGCATGAAAGTTAAAAAATAAAATAAAATTATAAAATGTAAATGCATTACAAAATACACAATCATACCAAATATGTCATTTGAATCAACAGAACCAAAGTTTAAACAAATAAATATAAATTAAATGTCAACGAGGACAAAAAAACTATATTTTTTCCTTGTATTGTTATACCTGATGATGAAGCAGGCAGCAACACCGGAGCAGGCGCCTCCTGGCGCAAATCCAGGTCCAGGTCCAGGTCCTCTGGCTGGGAGAAGACCTGGCAGGGACTGAAGGAAAACAGGCTCTCCATGTCCACGGACCTGTTGTCCACTGGGACGGCCCTCAAACGCCCCAAGAAACCGTCTGCGTCTCCCATGCCTCTCAGGTTTATCACTCCACTGCCGTCCTTCATGATGTATTTGCAGTTGTTGACCTTGAAGCAGCCTGGATCACCAGCAGGGTTCAGGTGAGGAAGAGGAGAAGAAGAAAGCATGCTAGCACACACAGACATAGAGAGAAGGCCTGCTGGAGGCTTCATGCTGGTGAGGCGGTCCACAGGAGGATGACTGCATCGTGACTGTAGGAAATTAGTGGAAAGGTGACAGGCATTCTGGGCGTTCAGCTCACCGCCTTTCCAACAACATGGCTCTTTGTCACATGTCGTACCAGCATGACTCCAAACAAAGCGTCAACACTTTGCTATTCAAATGTAGAAGTAATCTGGAATATATAATGTGGTAAAAATCCAGGGGCTTTATACACTAAACAAATGGGATGACTGGGTGACGTTATGAAACATACATAACCTATTGGTTTTAAATAAAAACTGATTTAACATCTTGTACTTCAGTTCAACCCACTAGCTCTGAATAGTTAAAACTTCCAGTCTGTGTCCACAAGTCTTTATAGTTGCATTCAGCACCCCCTGCTGGCCAAATTATCCATATTACACTCAATCCATGACAGATTATTCATTAGCATTTCCAGTTTCACTGTAAAAATGTTTTATAGTGTTTTTCAGTGTAGAATGTTTTGGCTAGTTAACATTCCCATAAATAGAATATGGTTATGTCAGATTGGCACAATGTAAAATTTGGAATTAGAAAGTTTCCTGATTGAGGATGTCGACTTTTTCCAAAGTTTAAATCATCTACTTCATAGTAACCTCTTAGTGATATGAAATCAAAAATGTCATTTGAATAAGCAAGTAACTTTTGGGTGAAACATGTAAGATAATTTAAGTGAGATATTCAAGAAAACAAAAAGTTTTTTTAAACAGATTTTATTTTATCAATAACAAACAGTCTTTAAGCTTTGACAGCAAATTTGCGCATGGAGTAGAGGAGGTCTTTCCTCTGCTGTTTCTTTGTGCGCAGACTCTCTTCGTGCTTGTTGAGCTGGCGGCGCATTGCCCTGGTCTTCTTGGGTCTCAGATCCAGGGGCTTGTACTTCTTGCCCTGAAACAACAATGTTGGGGTCAGGAGAGTTGGTCATGCAGCCTGCTGAACGGTTCATCTGACACTGAACTTGTTCAGAAATATATGAATCAAGTCTGTAAGAAAAAAAAAAAAGAAAAAAGAAAAAAAAAAAGCTGTGCATCCCACAGCAACCACAAACACTTCACTTCCATGCCAAAAAAAGTAATTTAGAATTAGATGGTTAGATGTTCTGATGCAGCAGCAACATTAACCAGATATCAGAGCAGCCATTTTAACCAGGGTTTAGTAACAGTCCTCTCAAGTCTCAGTCTTTTGGTAAGCATTGTTGACAATCAGCGAAACATCAGCTCAACAAATATCATCTCAGACTAGAGGAACTGAACATCCCAAGCTGACGGCTCTGTGTGTGTGTGTATTCAGTGAGCAGAGACTAAGGATGTGGCTCTCACCTTGTAGAACTTCCTCAGGTTCTCCTTCTGTGTCTGGTTGATGACAGTCAGGACTCGGGCGATGGATTTGCGAACGACACGGCTGTGAAACAGAGTCAGACAGCTGATCAGCCCACTGATGAACAGAAGAGCTCAGGGATTTACATCCTGACTGGATGAAAACAGCTTCCTAATGAGTCGGTTCCATCTCCTCCATGCCACTGGGTGCTTCCTCCTCTGAACATGTTCTGACCAGCTTGGCTTATAAATTTCAGTTACACAAGCAGGATTCCAACATCAACACAATAAACTGGAGGACTCCCACAACACTTCTACAACTCACTCATTTTCTTTAAATCAACACCACACTGGTTGAAACTCAGCAATTAGAATGCATGTTATTTTTAATCCGGGTTTGAGGATGTTTAAGTTAACTGCTTCAATGACGAAGTGAATTTGTAAAAAGTTATAGTTTTGCTTTCATCCAGTGAGCATCTCTAGATACTAATCTTCTCTGATTCTAGCAGAATAGTTCTGGCAGAAACTACAACAAGCAGTGAAATGTTTCCAACTTTCACCCAAAGATGCAGGAAATGCAGAGGTGTCCTAAGATTGAACAAGAAGTGGACCGAAGCAGGGCTGATTTGCAAAATATAGCAAATATATAGTTAGAAAGATTTCAAATGACTGATTGCTACTATAGTTCAGCTTTCAAGACAGTAAGTTCTTCAGCCAGCTGCAGGAGAGCCCTACATTTGACAGACCGGACAGCAGGAGGCGCTGCAATGACTGGAGAGAGAACAGGAGGGTTTGGTGTGTGAGGTGGTTAACACTGCCTGGAACAGAAGCACACACCTCTACCCTCCATCAGAATTTCAGCTGGGATCCACTGAGCTCATTTAGTCACTTTAACAACTGATTTCACCAATAGACACTCCAGCTTGTTCCACTCAAACTCTTCACCAATCCCTCACAGTGCTGCCCATAGGAAACTAGCTGAGCTCAGGTCCAGTGGGCTGCAGACCAATACAGAAAGACAACATTTAAATTGTTCACAATTTCCACAGAGACAGGTTAATGTGCCTGCAGTAAATCCCGATTTTGAATTTTATTTTTAATCATTTCTGACAGAAAATGACAGACAACCCAAGAGATCTCATACAAGGTGCACTACTGTGGAAATAAATATTTTTACTTGAATATGAACAAAAACCTCATGTCCCAAGATTATGTAGAGATATCAGTAATGGTACAGACTTCATTAACCGTTGCAGCAACCAAATGCTTCTCCCAGCTGCTGATAGACTTATTGCACGTCTCCACTGAGCTTTTGTAAGGAGCAGCAGGGCTTCTGGCTGGAAGACCTCTCTGAACTCTACACAGATTCTCTGAGAAAAAAGTCTGAACTCCAAACCATTAACAGTTTGTTGTCCACATGGCTGTGCATTTTGGATCACTGTCATGTCAAATCAGGACATTTCTAACATCACCTTGAGGTACTCCTTTTGAATGACAGCTCAGCAGCATCATGTTCCCAGAACTAAGCTCAGCCGTTCAGCAGAAATTTGCAGTAATGGTATCGTCCACTTTGGTACAGACTTTGGTTGTTTTGTTCTGGATCCTACGCAGGTCTGTGACCAGGCTGGGCACATTTAGTCCCAAAAATAATAAAACTCTTAACGAACATTTCTTACAAACTCCACATCTATACAGAGAATATTCTTAAGCCATATGAAACATTTGCCTTTAAAAGCTGGTGAATTACAATTATGTTTGCATCACCAAACCCTGGTCATAATATTAAGAGTGAGAGCATCTAGAAAATGAACCTTCAGAAAGATCTTCCTGCTCTAACAACAGTGATTTAAATCTTTATATGGACACATTTCTCACAACTAGCTGCGGAGAAGAGGAGGCAGTTCGTCTGCGTAGATGTGGATCAAGCTCACACTCACATCTTGGAGAGCTTGGAAGCGGCTCCGCCGGTCACTTTGGCCACCCGGAGCTGGGACAGCTCGTTCTTCAGGTCATCCAGCTGTTTAAGCAGCTCCTCCTTCTTTTTGCCCCGCAAATCTCTTGCCTTGATCTTGGCCTGAAGTCGGACAGAGAAAAGACGTATTAGAGAACGATGCTAGTTCTACACACAGGCCATCTCCAGACCTCCTACTTCTATACAGGGCAGAGCTTCCACCATTAAATTATCCGTTAGCTAATATACAGTTCCATCGGCAAACCTACTATGTTTAATTTTAAGTAAATGTACTAATAAATGTTCTATAAACAAAACAATACACGAGTCATCGCTAGTCCCACCGTGTTTCTTAAGCTAGCTGTTAGCTTCTAAGTGTAGTAGCACCGCTCGGTAGGAGCGCTTCATAATTAACTATTTCTTCCAAAACTTTAGTAACCGAACCTTCAATACATGTACCGAGAGGTACATAAGAACCTTATATACCACTGCAGCTTGAAGAACTCAGGTTAAACAGTCTGCTAAACTTAAAAAAAATTAACATTTTATCCCGGAGAGTCAGCTCCTCACCATGTTCGTCGTCGCTGCCCTGTTGGAAAGGCCGGACACACCGCGTGCTCAGAAAAAGTAGCTTCCGGAAAAAAGCGAATGAAGTGTTCGAACACGAAATGTTCGAACAGCGCCCCTGATGGACGGAGTGTTTACAGCAAGGACTCAACCACCCTCAAGCGCGCAAAGATAAAGCAACATTTTTAACATTTTTAATGTTAGTTAAAAAATATATTTTTAGACGAGTTTCGTGTTGTTCTTTGTCACAATTTCTCAAGAACAGGAAATTAAATTCCCCCCTCACACTTTTTAACTTTATTTTTAATAAATAATGACAGTGTGGAATAGATTGTGTTAACCACATGAATCTGTGGTGCACTTTCTTTCTACAATGACTACAATCTGGTAAAATCTTTGTAAATTAAAGAAATCTATTTTGTTTTTAGGCACTGAATACTGCCATCTCCATGTATTGTGTGCAAATATAGAAGAGGAAAAAATGGTAAAATGACACTGAATAAATAAGCAGGGTTTGGATTCAGAGATCAGGTTTTATGACCTTTCTGGGTTTATTTGTAATCATCATTGGAAAGCAATCAACTGTACTCAAGGCAGTCATTAAATCATAGAAAAGCTAGACACAAAGTTGTAGTGATGGAAAAATAGTGTGAAAGACATAACACAGCTTAACCGATAAGATTACAAAGTGCTCCCACTGTTAATAATTTCCTTGGAGATGGTTCATTCCACCCAAACAAACAAAATGACTGCAGTTGGCTACTAGTCATTAGTAAAACAGGACAACAAAACTGCATTCAAAACTGTTTTCCTGCATCCCAGAATATAAAAGAAAAACCATTGAAGCAACTTCAAATTCCAGAGTAATAATTAGGGGTGCACCGATTGTAATTATCTGGCTGATCGCCGATCTTTAAGAAGTCTGACCTGCCAATTCCGAGTTTAGGCGAAAGCAGTCTTTTTGCCTGAAATGTTTCTAAACAGAAGAGGACAGTGGCTGATGGGGACTCAGTCAATGATTGGAGTACATACATATGAAGATCTACTTCAAGTGTGTATCTGCTGACCTCTGATCGCTCAATATTAAGGACATCAGGGCCAGTTTATCAGCGGGCCAATTTATCGGTGCGCCCCTAATTATAAAGTCTGAAAGTTCATTCATCAAACTGAGAACTGAGGGAAAACATGAGGCAGGGAGACTGATTGACAAGCAGCAGCACATATACATCAAGTCCTGGACAATGCTAATGATAAATATTGTAAACTCATCAAATCAAATTATTTACACCCATTGATTTAGAAAGATCTCAATGCATACAGTATGTACATATCTCTATACACAAATAGACATGTTGGAATGTAAATTCATTTACAGGAAAAGCAGGTACAGATCATATACATAGTATCCTTCTATTCTTTTTTCTCTTTTCCAATTGTTCCTGTTGAGCAGATCCAGGTTTTAGACTTAGACTTATTTTATTTATTTTATTGTTAGCACTGGGGCTAAAAACAGTAGACCAGCATTAGAAGTTAAAAGAGACATCTGACCGGCACTCCGGTTGGGGCCACTGTTACTCTATATGATGCAAATAAGCTGGAACAAAAGCAAAAAGAGCAAGCTTCTTTTAATGACAGTCACACTACGATTAAGACAGTTTGAATTAAGGCCATTCTGTTTTTAGCTCACCACACAGTGGCCGGTAAAACGTTGCCTTTAAGTACCAAAAAACTAGTACAAGTCAATTTCACCCAGTAAAATTATTTGATTAAAACTCATTTCAGAAAACACAGCAGTCAAAATTTAGAATCATCCACAGAATGTTTTGAAGTAAAACTGACTTAGTTTGAGGAGATGTTTGTTTTAAGTAAAGACAGTCTGGATCCAGAGACACCAGTGTCAATAATTATGTCCATTTTACTTATTAGAACGGAAGCCAATGCAGGTTTAGTCTTTTGTACAGACTAACATTGATGAAAGCATTTTGGATTTAAACATGAGAAGCACTGAATACCATGCCAACATTGTCTGGTGAGGGCAGTGTTGTCATGGTAATGCTTTTTTGAACAGAACATACATAAGATGTGAGGCGATAATCAGTCTGCCTATCTCTTACAGCATCACAAAGGGGAAAACATTCAATTTGTGTCAAACGTCAGAGGTAAATTGAGATACCTGCAGCAGATACTAACAAGACTGTCAGTTCCCTTTAAAAATCTATTTCCAAATGCAAGGTGGTTGTGTCTTGATAATACTGTGTAGATCCTTTTTTGCCAGGAGCACACAGACAACTGGTAACAGAGAGCAGGAGGAGGTTCAAAGGTCAATAACAGGAGCCACAACTCAAAGAGGTCCTCTTCCTGGCTAATCTGGTCCTTTATTTCCTTCAGTTTCACCACTGCAGTTCACTTTGATGCTCATCAGCTCCAGGGAGTGGAAGAGCCTGAGATGGAAGGCCGGATGATTCCTTTAGGAGAAGGTTTGGATCCAAACCAGGACATCTAGAACAGAGAGGAGACACAGCTGGCATTATTGTTAACCCGTGGTGCTTTATCTAATTCAGAGGAAGCCAAGGTATACATATTTACATCCCCATGCAAACATCAGCATGCATTTTTTTTTGTAGTTTCCTGTGATAAACCAACAACAAAATGTCCATAATTTGTAAATGAAATAAAAATACCATGCAGGTCGGAGCCTGAAAAACATGCATTTCCATTCACATCACAATTATGCACTATTGTATAAAATTCCACTAAAATTAATCAAGACTAAGTGTACTTTCAAACATATTAAATATTATAGAGCGGTAGAACCACAATCCTCCTGCTAAAGCACTGGAAATGCTTCCAGTTGTTCAGGAACAGCTTAATTTAAGAAGGAACTCAGTAAAATATGAAACCACAATTACATTGCCACCAAAAACTCCCAAAACTGAAGTGTACCTTAGAACACGTGAAAGTTAAAAACAGCCCCAACCTTGTACTCCAGAGTTTGCTTCAGCATGTCCTCTTCCTCCCGAGTGAAGTTGAGCAGCACAGACACAGCTCTGATCAGCTGGTAAGCCTAACAGACGAGACACCACTAGTTTAGTGCATGCTGGTTGGATCGACCTGGAAGAATCCATGTGGTGATGACTCACCTCCGCCTCCCTCGAGGACATGAACTTGAGGACGACGTGCTTGAGATACTCAAAGTTGATTTCCCGTGAGTCGTTGAGGTCAGCGGTGTTGGTCACGGTGGTGTTGGAAGTGGGTGGGCTCGGGGCAGCTGACAGTGGTGGATCCAAATTAACACGCTCCTGTTTTTCTGCTCGGTTTTCCAAACACTTCTCCTTCCCTTCAGCTTCGTGTTCAGGCTTTAATTTCTTGAGCAAACACAGAAACAGGGATTTTAGAACAATCTAGGAATTAATCAGTAACCTGTTTAACCTATTATTTTTAGTATGCACATGTGCTATAAGATAGATGCTCCAGGTATTACCAGTTCTTTCTGTAGAGTCCTCTTTAACTCTGCCAGCCTCTGCTGCAGCTGCTTGATGGTCTGAAAACAACATGTGTGTTTTATGATGGGAGACAGCAGTGTGTGTTTAAATGCATATTAAAAGGTGGGCCATCCAACAGACTGAAGAGTAGATAAGATGTCTGACCCGGTTCTTATCGCTGAGCTGCTGCTCCAGCTCTCTGTTGACCCGGTGGATGTGATCCAGGTCGTCCACGGTAACACAGCCGTTCTGGTCCTCCTCACACACCTCCGGACTCTGAAGCTGCTCTGTTAGCGTTTCCACTTCCACCTCCAGGTACAAGATCTGAACGACACACACCAAGCAGCGCTGTCATTTCAACCACTAATAAATATGTATGTCTAATAAGGTATATGGAGAGCAAAGACTGACAAATTATAATAACATGCAAAAATTATTTAAATGTGTCATTAATTTATTAAACTGGAAATATAGACATAACAGATTAAATATAAAATTAATTATATGTGCCTTGATTAAATGTATTGACTTTTGTATTGTAAAAACTAGATTTAGTGCAAAAAATCTTTCATGACTTAAATTATTTCTTGTTCCTGTGCTGAAGCACACATGAATTCAAACCATTAACTTCAGCCATTAAACTCAGTGGGCGGGATTAGGACAGCTTTTGTAGAGATCGGCTGATAGGCTGCTTCATGTCAAGTTGTTATAACCTGAAATAATTTATTTGAATAACAAGTTATTTCTGAACTTTTCAGGGAAAATGTTGTTTTGATTTGATGCTTGAAGCAGCCAATCAGATGTCGGGGTCTCTACTGAAGCTCACTCAGTTTGAAGGGTGAAGTTGACAGTTTAAATTAAATCATGATGTGCTTCGGCAGAGGCCGAAGCACATCATGATTATTTCTTGATGTGCTTCAAGAAATAATCTTGAAGCACATCTTTATTAATTTATTAATATTTAATAAATATTAAATTTATTAATATTTTAATAAATTTAATATTAAAATATTAAATTTTAATATTTAAAAATATTAAAATCTAGTTTTAATATTTTTAAAACTAGATTTAAAAATATTAAATCTAGTTTTCAAAATGAAATAAATACATTAAATTGAGGCACTTAAGAGATTCTGAATGAAAAAAATATTTCCAGTTTTTTTCCAGTTTTAATAAAATGAAAGAGACTTAAATAATTATTTTGTAACTTCCGTTATGTACAGTAATTTGGGACTCTTCACTCTCCATACAGCTAGCCTGTGTTCCATGTTGAAAGCTTGTTAGGGAGCTGACCCGCGCCTGGCAGCTGTCCAGCTGCTGTGTCTGGCTCTGCAGTGTCCCCTGCAGGCTCGTCAGCTGGGAGGTTTTGTCCAGCTCTGCCTGTTGGAGCTGGGCATGCAGCCGCTCCGTCTCCTCCTGCAGCTGAGCCAAAGAGTCCTGCCGATTCTGCAGCTCTGCAGCACACATACAGGGATACAGAGGTTAAACCTTAGAGCCACTTCTCAATTGTCTATACCAGTCTTATAGAGAAAGCTTCTAGAACAGCAGGATCTTTCAGAACACACGATACGTCAAAGTGACAAAAACCACAAACATATAAACCAAAAACAGAAACTACTATCTGCTTTGAAGGACTAATGGTGTGTGTGTACCATTCTGAAGTGTCTGGACATCCTCATCTCTCAGTCGCAGTTTCTTAGCAGAGGTAGATAACTCCTGTTGAGAGTTCTGTAGGCCCACAGTCAGCTCACCAACCTGACATCAAGCAAAAGCAGATGACTGTCACTTCACACTGATCAATATTTAATGCCTTGAAATTGAAATCTGTCTCTTTAAGAAGCTCTTGCTGTTTTTGAAACTCCGACTTCAGGAAGTCATCATGACCTCAACACTTTAAAAACATTTTTACCAGCATTACTCTGAGAAGTAGCTTGTATAATGAGATCACATGATGAACAGTTCCAGCAGGTGTTTGCTAATTGCTGCTGGCTAGTCTGAAGGAGCTGAGAGGGGGAGTCCTTGAAGGCGTAACTGAGTCCACCCAGGTGTTTTGAACAACTGAATGGTTGTTCAGGATATTAAAAAATTTCATACACAACATACATGAAAGTATCAAAGCAACACTACAGGTATGTTTTTGTAGAGGGAATGACATCATAACATGATGTAAAGCTTAAAAAAAGTTGATTTTACATAATACTGCCGTGTAGTTTCTACACCCAAACAGACCTGTGTCTGCAGCTCCTGCTTCTGCAGTCTAGTTTCTTCCAGAGATTTGGCGATTTCTGTGCTCACTGTCAGCCGGCTGCTCAGCTCCACCTGAGGAAACAAACAACACACATTTACTCTGCTTCCCTAGAAATGACCAGCGTAATGAAAAAAAACTTGAAACAAATACTCAACAAAAGCTCTGCCATTAGACAGGCGTCAATTTAACACAGAGTGTGGACAGATTTGCCTGTTTCATCAAAGATCTGCATCAACTTGAAAAAGTGCTGATTGAAGTAGGAAGTTAATTCTACATGTTCAGAGTAAATATAAATTGTTCCGGAAATATTAGATATTTTTACCCACAATGCTATAAAAAGTCAAATTCATTCAGACAAAACAGGTCTTAGCGTAAAAGTCACGTTTGCTGTGTCAGCACCACAGTTGATTGTCTCCAAGTTTTACACATTTTTATTATTATTAGTTTGAACAAAGTAAATAAGAATTTTTTAATCAAGACCGTTGTAGTTTTTACCTTACAGTTCTCCAGCTCTTCTGCTTGCTGTTTTAACACGGTGTTAGCCTCAACCACCTGTTTATCCAGATTAGCCTGCCAGACAGAAAACAGGCTCTCCATGGTGTGACAACACACAACAAATACATTTCTATTTTTATATTTTTTGTTTAGCAATTATAGATCTATTAATAGACACTGATCTATCTCGCTACAAATAACTGCTGCTGCATCTAACTGGCTGTGTCAATATAATTGGACAATTTGACATTTTGAAAATAAATTTGAATAATGGAAACAAGCCAAATATGAAAAAGTTCTTGATTTTGGTTAAAAAGTTTTAGTGCTAGGATGAGATGATAAATTGATTTATTTAGCAAAACTGCAATGGAAACACTTTTCACATCACACAGGTCACATGATCAACAACATGGATGTTGCCACTGGTGCAAACCACAAAGAAGATGACAGAAAGTAGTTGGAGGATGCTGGTGCAGCATGTTTTTTAATGACTTATCACGTAAATAAACTTATTCACATGTGATGCGTTTCTTTTTTAATGGGAGCACAGCAATTGCAAAATGGTGGTTTGTTTGGTATTAGCAGAATATCTGCAAAGTTTTACAAATTTGTAATGGAAACGCTGCTACCGTTTTCACGTAAACAAAGAGAGAAGAAGAACCATACCACCTTATCCAGGAGAGACTGTTTGTCTGTCTGCAGAGAGGAGATGTTCTCCTCCAGTCGGCTGGCCCTCTCCACACTCTGCTGCTCCAACAAACACAACTGCTGCTCCAGAAAGGCCTTCTCAGCACTCCACTCCCCCTGCTGGACGAAAACTGGCCTTAATGTACTTAAAAAAAACTGGAACATTTTAACCAAACCTATAATGACACTATCTCCAAAAGCAAAGGAGTTCAAATGCACTTTTGGAAGATACTGATTTTTAAAAAAAATACATTTCTGTTACTGTACTGACAATGCACCTTTTCTAGTAAAACAAGGTCCTCACCAGAAGTTGTACATACCCAACGTAAAGTAGGTTGCCTTAAAATTAAGTAGCCCATCAAGATGTTTAATATTAAACACACAGCTATCTGCCTTTGCCCCATCCATAAAAGTTCAAAGGGAAAACTGAAAACTTTGAAGTGAAAGAGGAGGAGGCAGTCTTGTGATGTTTACCAGTTTCTCCATGTGCTGCTGTTTCTCTGTGATTTGCTGCTCTGCACTCTTCATCCTCTCTGTACTCTGCACAACCTGCTGCTCCAGACTGGCAATCTGAAACACAAACATATTACAGTAAATATGCAATAAATGATTGAGCTGCCGGTGAGAAAAGTTAGAGATGCCTGAACCCAGGTGGAATATAAATTCATCATGCTGATTTATTTAGGGAGTTTTGTTCAACTCCTTATCAGTTGGGGTTTTTTCTAACATAATATAGCAGATAAAATATGCCCTGAACTAAATGTAATGTTGTTCAATCAACATGCATAAGCTTTCTTTCAAAGCACAACAAGAAGTCTGGCTTCAGATCTGCAGTTGAAACTAAACTATTGGTCAAAATAAGAAGTCACTCAGCACTCAGAATTGATCAGAATCCATATTAAGTGGTAAATAAAATGTGGAATTAATATTAGAGGAAAACTACTGATTAAGGAAAGATGAGAAAAGTAAAAGTAAGAAAGGATTACAGAAAGGTAAAGGGGAAGAGCAGAAATATATTTCTTGTAAGGGGGGTTGTTTCTTTCATGTTTTTTGGGAACATGAGCACAGAGGAGCAACATCTATCAACAAGCATCTCCTGCAATATACAGCCCCATGATGTCACTCATTGTGAGTAATTAAATACAGCAGATGAGGTTGATACTTTTCAAAACTCTTGCTCAACACACAAATCCAGAGGAGATGTGTTTACCACAGCAGAGCTTTTTTCCATCTCCATCCTCAGTAACATCACTCGAGTTCTAACGTTGTTCCTATTTGCAGTTCGGCTGAACTTTGAGGTTTATCAAAAAATTTCTTTAAAATATTTCTAAGAAATATTTATTCTTAAAATTATTTTAAAGAACTTGAATTGGAGCTGAGCTGTCCTCTGTGTGTTGTGGAAAATTCAAGGATCTCAGAGAATATAAACAAGTCCTAAAAGAAAACCATCATGACCATAATCAGACTAACCCTAGTCATCACAATGTATACCTACCATAAATTATAAAGAATACTAAATGATCAGTAACAGTAAATGAGTCCTGTGATCATTACCAGTTAGTGTGAGTGAGTGAAGCAGCTTACCTGAGCATCTGTTCTCTCTCTGTAGGCCTTGGAGGAGTCCTCTTTGTGACGAAGAAGAGTCTGCAGCTCACTGATACTGTCACTCATCTTAGACACCTGAGTTCAGATAGGAGGACACACCCAGAAATCAGAAAGATGGACCTAAAGATTTATTTATTCTGTTCATTTAGGATGCATTCACAACAGCTCTGTTTAGTCTGCTTTAGTCATTTGTCTAGAACAGGGGTGCTCATAAGGTCGATCGCGATCTACCGGTCGATCGCGGGAAGGTTTTGAGTCGATCGCGGCAGCAGGTGACAAACTGAACAC
>CAEFZY010043669.1:0-14972 GCA_903066815.1 Brachyrhaphis roseni
TAACTTTAATCTGATTACTGGATTTGAAATAGCAACGCGTTAGATTACTCGTTACTGAAAAAAGCGGTCCGACGTCACACTGGTTGTACTTCTCTTGCCAGTAACAGCTGTAATCAGGCAAATATTTCCCATTGGTTGATTCTACGGATCTAACAATTATCTGTGTTGGGCTTGTGGCTAATAAATTTGAACCAAAAGAAGTGTTTAATCACAATTAACTTCACTGAGCGTGCAACTGAATTTCTACATAATGTCAAGTTAGTTTGGATAACTTTATTTAGTAATAGATTTTTAAAATTTTTTTAAAAAACAGGTCATTTTATCTACTCATGGTTTTTTTTGTCCATTGATAAAACTTTTTGACGAAAATTTAGGAATTCAACAGAATAAGGGTTGAATTTTTCGTATTTTGAAGTATTGCATCAGATAAGGTTGATGGAAATGGCAAAATTCTAAATAACTTTCTCAATTTTGCAAAAATACTTTTTACACTCTCCTGAGGCGGTTAATGCAGAAAAGTGGAGCTGGGAACACATTAGTTGAAGAAGTTCTGACATCCACTCTTGGGTCTGCACCGTACCAGATGCATGACACCTCCATCACAGAAGGGGAAGATTCTCTACATTTTTCATGATAATTTGAGGCCCCTATATTGTGTTTATTACAGCCAAGCGCAGCGTCAACATCTGACGATTTTACTCTTTGCTTAGCCTGCTTGATTCGCTCCTAACCAGCTGAGTTGTATTTTCTTTTTTTTTTCTGATGTTTTAAAAATTGGCACGACAATTTATATGGAAAAATAGGTACTGTAACTTTTGAATATATCCCTTCTCCAACACTATCCATCCAGTCATCCTTTATCTAACACGCTTATCCTTAGTGGGGTGTTGGTGCCTCTAGCGGTTAACGGGCAAGAGGCGGGGTCACCTGGACAGTCCATCACGCCCGAATCAAATGAAGGGTTAACAACCAGATTTTTGCAAAAGCCTGCTGACATGCAATGAAGGTAATTCAGTCTTTTGATTGAGATGTGTTGGTGCAGAGATTCATCCAAAAGTTGCAGCATTGTGGTGCTTGAGTACTGATGTTGTAGATCTGATATAGAGGAAACTCTTTCACGGCACTGTGAGCTGTTGTTTTCCTGTCACTCCTTCAAACAGTCCTGCATATCTCCCTTTAAATATCTGGTTCTGTCAGAATATTAGATGTCCGTCGGATAACTGCAACCAAGCAGTTGCGAGGCAGTCATAAAAAGCAGTAAGTGTTTGCATGGGTGGGGTTCATGTTAGCATCGCTTATCTCAGCAGCCATACCTGCAGCTCTGTGGTTCACCAGAGTTTCCATCAACGAACACACTGTACAGTTCTCCTTCAGTGTGTTGGTGAGCATGAGCTGAAATAATAACCTCAAAATCTACTGCAAACTGATGCTTCCATAACATCCCTCGTGTTAGTAACTAACTGTAAACTTTTTTTTTTTTTTGCTTCTGGGGTCATTTGCATGAACTAATAAGCCAGAGGTCTGCAGTCTGAAAAATGATAAAGAGCCAAATAACATAAATACAACAAATGCAGATTTTAGCAGTTTTTAGTTGTTTGCATGAATTTTCATAACATTATGACAGTAGAAGTACCAGTTCTTAGATGTGATTTTTATTTTTTTTGTCATTGGGGTTGAAAGTGTGCGTTTTATTTTACATGCTTTTTATAGCCGGACTAAGAACAGAAACATCTCTGTGGATTGTAAAAGTTGCTGACCTAAGGGATTCATTTCAGATGAATTGTAAAATAAATCTATTTGAAATGATTTAATGCAAATGAGACCAAAAGTAGAAGAAAAAAAATCATATGCTTAAGTCTCTTTCTTTGTCCACTAGGCTCTAACCAAGCAGTTTAAGTCCTTCACTAGACTCTATGCATTCTATTAGCAGACAGCATGTGTTGTTTAGGAATTTTGCAGACCAGCATTTATGTATTTCTCTGAAGTGGAAGCAGAAGTCTGGGATCAGAAGCCAAACCCCATTTATCTGACTTTTATATTTAGAATTGCCCCACCATCTGGTTTAGTCAAAGTGAAAGTCTCTTACATGTAATTCCTCTTCAGATAGAGTTCTTTTTACCCTTCTTATGAACACAAGTGGCTCATGAAGCAAACGTGCTGTTTTGGACTTCCTCCAATCCAGTTGTCTAAGGGTGCATTCATACCAGCCTCATTGAGTCCGTTTTAATCAACTCCAGTTCGTTTGGAGAGGTGTGAAGGCACAATCGAATTCTGATGTGGACCAAAAAAACGAACTCTGGTTTGGTTGACGTGAACTCTAGTGTGGTTTGAATGTACATGTGAACGGAAAGCGAACCGGAGACCGCTTCAAAAGCAGGAAGCAAACTATCGTGCAGGGAATTCTGGGTAAATGCATCCAAAACATACGTGTGAGTCTGTCACTAGTTGGAGAAATAGTTTGTGGTCTTTAACCAAAGACAGAAGAGAAATCCTACAACTACTAAAATCTGACCCCACTCTGTTTTTGTTTACATGTCATGAAGGAGGAAGTTGCGCTTGGTGTCTTAAGAGGTTTTTGTGTTGTTACCTTCACTGGTTGTTGGTGCAGCGCCCCCACAGGCGACCGGGGAAAACAGGTTGCTCAAAGGGTTTGGTTGGTTTGAGAAAGAGAACAACAGCAGCTGAAAATGAATGAATGAGTGAATGAATATACTTTATTAATCCGCAGAGGGAAAGACACATTTCAGTGCAGCTCGTCCAAAAAAAGGAAGAAATGTTTTGATCAACAATCAAACAGAATCTACTGGTGGAAAATGCCCTGATTGTCACAATTCCACCTTAAGTTTTCCAATATTTCTGAGTCTAACTTATCAACTTTGAGAACAATAATGTTTATTGGCAGCCTAATGTGTCCCGCCCATTAACTGGATCCACAATAAAGAATAATCAGTTGTTGCTTTTCCATTGACCAAATAGTTGTGCAATTTGAGATTTTGAAAATAAATTTGCTTAAGGGAAATGCCAATTTTTAAAGAAAAAGTTTTGGTCCTAGGATGAGGAGTTTTCACATCTCAAGTCACATGATCAACAACTGGATGTTGACACTGGCTTAAACCACGAAGAAGAAGACGACAGGAAGTAGTTGATGATGGTAGAGCATGTTTTTCAATTACTTATTTCGTAAGTCATTAAAATTTAGTTGATTTTAGTTGTGATTTGTGTTTAATGGAAACTCCGCAATTGTAAAACTGTGTTTTTTCAAAAGCAGAATATAGAAAATGATTTGCACACATTTGTAATGGAAACGCAACTAATGTCATCCAGCTCTCCTCTGGGAGGTCGAAATGTTATGCCATAATGGTGTAGATGTTTCTAACAGCTTGTGGTCTTAGTACTTGCTGTGAAACATCGCAAAACTCCTCTCTCATCAACTGTTGCTGTGAACAGAAAGCGCCGTGTTCCTTTTTTTCTGGTGGGAAAGTAGTGATGTCACTCCCAGCGTTATGAGCAGCTCTGCTGCCTCACCCCTTCTTTTCAGAGTCTCCCCCCGCTTGATAAACACAGTCCTCCTTTACTCAGCAGCAGGACTGATGACTGAGTGTTGTTGCCCCTGATAAACGTGGCCTCCACCTGAGAACAGGGCCGTGTTTATAGTAAAGCAGGTAGAAGTGGCTCTGGGTCGTGTCGGAGGTGCAGCAGGCGACAGTTTTTCAGCCAGCTGGAAAAGTGCTGACTGTGTATGAGAAGGCTACTTTTAGCACAGCCTGCAGAGGGAAAGTCTGAAAGAGGAGAATTGCATGTGTGTGTGTGGGCGTGTGCGTGGGGGTGTGTGTGTGTGTGTGTGGGTTTTCACAAGGGAGAGCTAGTATTCCGGTTTGTGCCTGGAATCCAAGTTTTGAACTCTTTTGTTTGAAGCTGCAGACAATCTGTCTACATATTGCAGTTCAGCCGTTTACAGTTCACACCAGCTGGTGGATTCAGTCACTTGCTTTTTTTTTTCCATCAATAAAGGGCTACATCCAATTCAGTTCACATCTGGAGTTTAACAGATTACTGCACAATTATGTACATGCAGATGTCTGGAATAACAAGAAGCGATCCAATGTGAAAGAAAACGGTAAGCTGCTGCCTTATTAGGAAAAAAGGTCACACATGGGGAATGAGTTGATGTTAATGTTCCTAAACTGGTTGGGTTTTTTTTGTTTTGGAAAAGTCTTTATTATGTTCATTAATAGGTTCTTCTCCAAACAGCAGGAAGTTTACAGCAGAACTCTGTAGGGGTGCATCGATTTTCTTAAAGGGGCAGTATTATGTGTTTTCCAGGCACATAGTGCCATTTTATAGCATAATCAAATAACTATATTACCTTCAGTTGTTATAAAAATGCTATCAAATATGACTTAAAAGAAATTTGACTTCCTAATATTTTTAAATTGGGCCTCTGTCTATTTAAAAACTCCTCTTTCTAAAGTTCTGCCTTCAATTAGACATCACAACATGGCTCCTCTATTAACCCTTTTGCAACATTTTTACCAGAGTTGCTCCTATAATAAGCTCAGCAAATGTGAAAATCACAGACAATTGTGTTCTGCTCTTTCACTGCGCTCTTATTTTTTTCATGTGGGAAATAATCCAGACTCACCTCACTATTTTTTATTTTTAAATAATAACCAACAGTGACGGCACTGTCTAAATTTACACCAGTCAAACGCAACTCAGGTAAAGTTAACCTTCCTGTGTCTACATTGTAGATACCAGTGCAGAACAGACCAAACTGTGTCATCAACCCAGCATGCATTGCACAGGTGAAAGAGTGGCTGCCTCCATGAGTGAAAAATATAACAAGAGATATAAAATTTGTGAAGTAATTATGAGTTTTTGCATATCACAAACAACATTTTTTTGGGTTGACAAGAAAATGACAACATATTTAGACCAACATGTTCAACTAATTGTGGATCCCTTTAACAACAGTTGACCCACTGTTGCCAACTGAGCGACAATTTAACAACTTGTCAGACAAAAAGAATGTGAGAGCCGAAATCAGAATCAGCAGGTCGGGCTTTTTAAAGATTCGTTATTAGCCAGAAAACTGCAATCGGTTCACCCCTAGGAATTTGGTAACTTTTGGCTTCGTAACGGCCCGCGTAGTTTCTCTACTACTTTTTCTTGTAGAAAATATAGGATCAAAGGCCTTGCTTAGCAGGAACTGAAGAATGCTCCAACACAACGCAAAGGATAAAAAAATTGTGAGATTCTGTCTACAGAAGAATTGTAAGAACTTCAAGAAAACTGCTTGTAATGAGCATCTGCAGAATTACTGCAAACTTGGAAGTTAGTTCCATGCTTCACTTTGCATTCCTATAAAACAAGCAGATTGTCTTACAATTTTCAGGCTGCTGTGTAATAAACTCCAAAGAGGTCTGTTGAAGCACCAATTATGTGGTGAGTTCAAGACTGGATCTGTCGAAGCGTCGTGCAGACGTTTGCTGGGATTGTATCTTTTTATTCCACTGTTTATTCCAAAGTGTTAATGAACCGTTTTGGTTAAACTCAGGACATGGATTTAACTTCAGGAGCATTTTTCAATGTCATGTTTACTTTTTCTTGAGGTTCTCTTTGTAATTGATGTTTCTGTGGCATAATGTACAAGCGCAGATGGAGCACCATGTGGTGCCACTGACAAAGGATCACTACAAACATTGAAAACATGAGCAAAGAAAGAAAACATTTCTTTCCTTTTAACAACCAAATTGGAAAATTAAACTGAGCACAGAAGAAACAACCAAACACCAACCATGAATCTCATAATTTCACCCTCATTTCTCCCACAGAAGCTTTTTCAGAAATGTATGATCAATACTAGTTTACAACCTCCATTTCCTGTTTATTACAGCCATATGTAACATCAACATTGGATGAAATTATGCTCTCTGTAGACTGGATGATGTTAGGGATGCACCAATCCACTTTTTTCACTTTCGACATGATACTGATACCTGAGTTTTAGCATCGGTTGATATTGATCCGATACAGAAAAACTGTTGAATTGACTTAAGATGTTTCTGTTTTTTAAACCCAGACATAAATGTATTGAACTACTGATTAATTTGGTAACTCTGCATCAGTACAGCAAACGTACATACATCAATAACTTCATATGTTTGGTCAAATATGTAAAAATAACAACTTTAATTTGTTCAGTCAGTACAATTAGGAGTAGAACAGCCAATGTAAAATAAATAAATAAACTGAAACTGACAAACAATAGGTTGACTGCTTTCGTCAAATATGCAAAAATAAAAGGCGATATTCTTTCAAATGCTTCAGAAAGTGAAATTAGGAATTCTAGATATAAAGTAAAATGAATAATTAAGCATGATATTGCTCAGAGCACAAAGCATAGAATTAGACTGAAAAGATCTACACATTGTCACCGATAACTGATCTAGAATTTTTTTCAATATTGGAACCAATACATATATTATCGAATTGGTGCAGCTCTAGTTGATTTGCACCAAAGCAGTAGATGAAAACACGGCTGATTTGTATTTTCAATTTTTTTGGTGACATTTCAAAATTTTGCTTGCAATTCGCATGGCTATTGGATGGAAACATGACTATAGTTAGCTTAATTTGCCACTATGAACTGCACTAACTGTCGTTGTGAATGCATGTGTGTGCGTGAGTGAACATACTTATCTGTCCTATGTGTTGACCTGTAATGGACCCTGGTGTATGCCCTGCCTCTCGCACAAAGAACAGTGTTAGATATAACATTTGGCGGGACTTTTGTATTCTTTTCCTAAACTAACAGTGTTAGTTTAGATGATAATCCAGCCGTACATGGAAAACTTTGGAGACCAAATACTTCTAATGGCTTTCATCACCTCTTGTTAGCCAAGAGTGAAGTAGCTTACTTCCAACAGTGTTACTTTATGACAAAAGCCACAGTGGCGCTAAAAGCCTCAGAGTCACTGAAGAGACCACACATACTGTACAGCTGACTGGACCGGCTCCTCATTCGCCTCTTAATGGAAGTCTTTGTGTTCGTCAGCAAACCCTTTAAGGGTTTTCTTTGGGTCTGAGCCTGAGCATAGTAACAGTTTGAGTCTCAAAACATGGGTTTTCATCTCTGAGTGGCCGTGTTAATGGAATTGACTCATAATAGCTCCCTGTTCTTAGCGCTTTGAAAACTGCTAATGAATCACATGTGTTGGTGGTATGTGTGTGCGCAGGCACGTGTGTGTAAGGTACAGTAGAGCAGTGTGGTGTTGGCAGTAGGTGGTCCTGCCTGACTTTTGGTATGCATGTGTGTGTGTGTGTTATGTTGTAAAGGGGGTGGTCTTCTTTCTGATCCTTTTACAGGTTACAGTATGTATGTGGTGGTTCTTAATGCCACACTGGAGTTCAAATGTTGGTGCCTCTCTTAGAGCCTCACATCATGCCGATGCTGCTTAAAAGCTGGCATCACATCACAGGTTCTGCACACTTTGGCTGGTTTGATCCACTTAGGATGCCTTTCCTGCAAAACTTTATTCTGTGTCAGCAGAACTCTACATTGTCTCTATATTCCCTCTACAAGCTGTGTAACACAATAAAGATGTCTTGTGCAAAAGAATAGTTGTATGTTGTTTCTGTCGGCTATAGAAGCAGATCTCTGTAAGACTCTTAAGATTCACAAATCACATTCCTGCAACCTGCAGTCTGATTCCGGTCTGATACTGTGCTAAAGTCAGCATTAAAGCAGCTTAGTCAGTTTAGTCATTAATCATAATAAATTATTTTTGAGCCTGTGATATCACAAAATGATGGTGAAGTTTTACTCTTAAATACCTATAATTGCAGGTCAAATTGGAGCCAGTTCTGTGGATTCTGCCTCTTTCTGTCCTGCTCTTCAGAAATCCTTGTGCTACATTCAAACAGTAGGTTTTAAAACTTTAAAACATTCAGACATTATTTGCATTAAACAATTAATTGACATAGAAGTTGATGGGTTTCTAGGGTAAGGGTGAACTACCTGCTGGTTACCAGCTATGAAGCACATTGAAAAATAGATGAAGTGAAACAGACATAGATCCATTAAATGTGGTGAATAATAGCACAACAAAGGTTTGAATAAGCAGCTACCATTATGCTGAATTATAATTGGCTTTATCTTGATTTTTTTTTTTTTTTTTTTGTGTTTTTGATGACTGTTAAACTGTTGAAGCCACTGCTGGGTCAGCAGGACATGAGACTTTCATGTTATGGGTTATTGTGTAAATACTGGATGATATTATTATTTTTTTTGTTTCAAATATCTGAAATCCTGCCAACTGTCGGGGTGACCTCTCCTGTTTTAGTTAAACACAGTTTACCTGTGTTTAACTAAAACACAGGAAAAAACTAACGACTTAGTTTTAAGTCATTAGGAGACACATTGCCAAAACCTTAAACTGCTGCTGCACAAGTTACTCAACAGGTTGTTGCTAGGCAACCAAAGAGTGAGCAAGTGCATGCCACCGACGTTGGCTGTGGGAAGTTGAGCGGTTAAGGCCTTTCCTCTGCCTACATCGCCCAGAATGCTGTGCGGTTCTGGATGGGAGTTCAATGAAATTATTGAATATTCTACCAGGCGTATTATCTATTGAAATTGATTACGTGTCTATCATGATTATTGGTTTATGTCTAGCCTATCTGAAGTGTTGCTTTTGATTGACGGCCACTTCTGGGTCATGTGGACATGATGCATGTTAAAAGCAAAGCCTAATTTTACATACAGCAAGTCATGACTGAAGCAACAATATGCTGAACAAATGAAAGAGCCACAAAAGCATGAGAAATGACCCCATGCTCAGACTGTTACAACTGTCTTGCTTCAAAATAATTGACTTTGAACTGCAATGTTAAAGTCTGTTTGTCAAAACTAATTATTTAACTTAATGTGTAAAAATTCTGCAGAGGATCTTCTGGTTTTAATAAGCTCTTTCTAAACAAATCTTGTCATGATTATGTGGTCAGTTCCCTTTGTAAAGTTGGCCCTTTTTAATGTTTTTAGGGGTTTGCATGTGGAAACAAAATCTTATTCCAACAGCAGTTTATTAGTCTTAGTTCTGCACTACACTCCCCATTGTTTTTTTTTTTATTCATTGCACTTTATTTATTTCTCCGTTTCAACCCCACTTGTGATCTCTTGTATTTGTGAACCTTAATTTTCCACTATCAAGTAAAGAGAAATTCACAAAAAATGCTGAATTGTTAACCCTGCATTTATGCTTAATGAACAATAACTTCTACATTAAGTGATTCTCATGTAACAGAACTCGCCACCGTCACACACACTTTTCTTTTACACGACAGAAATAAACACAGCCCTCAATGTAGATGGATGAAAGGATTTTTTTCCCCATCCTGCCTCTTGGGGCCTCTCCTTTACGACTGAGTGATGAATGTTTTCCTTAGGATGTTCACACTGCGTTCTGCTGGAAGAAGCTTTCATGTCTCTCTGAGATGGTATCAGTCAGCCGGTTGAGTCATTCCGGGCCGTGCTTTCTTTAGACTGATTACTTTTCCTTGAATGGAAATTAAATACTAATCATACACTAATTGAAAGAGGATGCAAAGTAGAGAGTTTACTTCCTTCCGATTTCTGTTTTCTTTTGTCGTAATTCTTCCTTCATCCTTTCTTCCCAAAAAGTAGAGCTTTCTGAGCGCAGCCTGGAAGTTATCCATCATGCACAAGATCATGTGTACACAGGCTGTAACTACATAAACCTACTGTATATCCCAGTTATTGGCTTAGTTCAAGCAAAGTTTCAGAAACTGTTGGAAGTGGACGTGTCACCCTGTGAACTGTTACATTTACCGCACATTTCTTTACTGCTGTTGTTTGAAGTTACTGAGGTCTTCATTATTGAGTTGAATAACTGTTTGCACAAATATAAAAATTTGCAGTAATATTATTATGTGATAACTACTGCTGTTATGGCCGGATAACTGATATTTCCCTTTGTTATATATATTTCCTTCCACTTTCAGCAATGTGTAAAAGTGACCACACCACCTATTTTCTGCTTTAAACCTGCGCTGCATCACTATAACTGTCATGACTGAACAAATACACAAACAAGATGGAAATAAACATGAATCCTGATATCGGGAGTTTTAGTTATTGGACCGATACCAATTTGTTAAAAAGTGACAAACGTGGACTGATACCGATGTAGTTTCTGATGTATCATGCATCTCTAGTAAAAAATATTCTGTGATGATAATCATGATGATTGAGCTACTGTAATGAATATGAGCAAAAGGCTATTTATCAAAGATTTGTTGAACTTTCAAAGCAATATCTTTATTATAGCTTGTAAATTATAATAAAAATGCATATCTTGTAAAACATTAGCATGAATAGAGCTTAATATTTTTACTATATATCCACTACTATCATTCTGGTGTATTGCATTAGGTAGAAAATGACCTCCAGTCCTTACTGAGGTCATCTGTTGTCTCATCTTGAGGGGCTGATGTCCAACAACCTCAAACTATCCACAGCCTGCCTGCAAACTGCAGCAGATTTTATACAATATTTTAGTCAGCCCATGATTTTTAAAGAGAAACTGTGGAGGGAACCTATACTTGAAGCTTCCTGTTTCCTTCTTAGTAGTAGGTTTGGTAAATGTGATGTGTCAAAAGACATTTGCAGAGAGTTACAAATGTGTTTTTTTTTCTTTCTTTTTTTTTTTTAAATGGGAAACTTTAGCCAAACAACAGTAGAAATAACCCAGAGAGTAAAACCAGCAGCATGGTGGACAGGGTGATGTGTCCAGTCTTGTTGTTCCTAGGTCTGGTAATGATTAACAGGAAGTGGAACCACAGTCCAGACTGTCGTGCTTTGCTGTCATAAACGCATCAACCTCCTAATGTTGATCTCCTATCAATCCTCGCATCTTTACCTTATTAAAGGCATTAATCAACAGTCTGGTTTATTTTTACTCCTTGTGTGTTGGATCCAGGTTTATGACCTGGGTTTCAAACCTTGGCTGCTTGTGTTTGTGGAGTAGGTGCTGGTGCGTCACAGAAACAGGAAATGGAAAAAAAAGGGTCCTGCCATTGGTTGAGTCAACCTCACAGGAGTTTACAACACATCACCTCAATGATGTGGCCACATCATGTACTGGCATGACATCAGAAGAAGTCTGAACTGCCGCAAACTGTTCTGTACTTACAAAACCTGCTGCAGGAGCTCATGAGTAGCTGATATCCCAGCTAGGTTTATGTGAAGAAATAAAACAGATATGTACCTATTATCCAAATGGGTTGAAAAACTTCTGACCTTTTTCTGACCTGACCATTTTCTTTACTTTGTGTTTAATTCCACCTTGGTGTGACATGTGAGACATCCCACATTCTATACAGCCATGCTAAAGTTTTGCTTTGTTGTTCTTGTTACAGTGTTGTGCTGACCAAGATGTCTTCTAAAGGTCCGAGTGCCAATAACCTGAACCAGGCCCGGCAGACTGTACAGCAGCTGAGACTAGAGGCAAAAATTGAAAGGATAAAGGTAAACCACAGAATGAACATCTTCATTGGAAGAGACTGTTGAACCTTGCTGCTGTCTGTTTTAGGGTTGTACTCTACTTCCTTCCTTACCCCCAAAACACACCACTTGCATCTGACATTTTCACTCTGCGATCAGATGTTTAGCTGACGCCATAGACTCTGACTCAACAGTCCATCAGCGGATTCCCAATAGCGAATATTCACGTGACAGTATGTACTGGAAATCCTACCAATGGAAACACAAGCCAGTCTGGCTCTAAACACAAAAAGCTACTCAAACAAATTACACTACTTTTTTTGCTAGGAAAAAGATTTTAGCTTTTATTTTCTCTCAAAGTGGACGTGTGTTGCTTTACCCCATAGCACTCATGACATTACACCAAAACAGACCTCAGGTCTATCTTGGTCGAACAATTCTCTGCGATTGCCCGCAGAGAATTGTGAGTCATCGACTTTACCATGTTCCAGTTGTTGCGTACATCATCCGACCGGATTGTTCATCAGATTGAATGCCGGTGTGTTTTGGCCCTTAGGCGCTCTGTAATTCTAGATGTCTGACAGGGAAATAATGGATCACTGTCAATCTGGATTTGACCCAAAAGTTTCCAGCAGGTCAGACAGAATCACAGAAGTCAGATAGTAGAAGAATCAATGGTAACCAAAAAAACACAATATCCGGGTCCACAAAATATTTGACAGTGATCATAAATAAGTACTTTGTGTATCCTATATTACCATTTATCAAGACATTTAAACACATGTCTTGATAAATGGTAATTTAATGGAACTGTCCCTTTAGTTGGTGGAGAAGATTTTAACCCTCTAACAATCCTCTGGTTATGTCATATAACACTGACACAATAGTCAGTGTTATTATGTAGGAGGTCTTGACCACATCAGTTTGATTTAATGTCTGATAAGAACATCAGAAGCACTGGCTCACATCTATCTGATGGCTTTAAACACTGGACTGCTATTTCACCTTAACATTTCTCATGTCTGCCTCACTCAGACAAGTTAAACAGTTAATATTATATCCATGGAGACCCATATCCACCGCAAACTAGCAGCCATTATCTGCTCACATCACAATGTTTAGATTTATTTGTAAGTTTTAATTTTAATTACATTCGTTTTCTGGACATATAATTCTTGGCACTTTGATATTTTCCAAATTTAAATTTGAAAAATATGTGAAATGCTGTCAGGAAGTTTTGCAATTAGACAACTGTTCAAAAGAGAAAAGACAGGATGTTATGCAGAGGCAAAACTCAATGAGGTAAGTAATTGCGTAAAAAACCTCAGAACAACATGCAAGACTTCAGAGTCCACACGCCACACTGCGAACAGAGGCAGGGTCTCTGGGTAAAGGCCAAATAAGCGGAGGAGGAAACCACTTCTTTTTTGCAGCATTATGAGAGATCAAGGCTTTTAGGAACAATGCTCCGATGACGAAGGAAAGCGCAGACTCAATCAGATCATCTGCATGTGTTCTTTCCAACTTCTGGTCAGCTGAAAGCTGCTAGTATGGAATGGGAGCTTAAAGGGGCAGTGTTATATATTTTCTTGACACATGATGTTATTTTACAGCACAGTCCAATAACTGTTACCTTCCGTTGTTATAAAAATACGAGGAATACCAAATATGGCTCCATAATTTAACACCTTGAAATCAAGGCCCTGTCTCTTTAAAAACTCCTGCTGTTTCTGAAACTCCACCTTCAGGATGTCATCGCAACAAGGCTCCTATATTAACCCTTTAACAATGTTTTAACCAGAGTTGCACTGAGAAGTAGCTCCTATAATGAACTCAGCAGATCTGCAGATCCACCTGGATCCAGCTAATTGCTGCTGGCTAGTCTGAAGAGCTGAGTGGGGGAGTCACAGGGAGGGCTGCTCTGTGGGAGGGAAGCTTGGAAACTGCAGCTCTGGGGAGGAGCTGCAGTTTGAAGGCAGAGCTAGATGTTCTGCACAGCAGAATGGTTGCCATGGAGATTAAAATATTTCTCAAACATTCATGAAAGAATCAAGGCAACACTCCATGTTTGTTTTTGATGAGGGAATAAGATAACATGTTGTAAAGCTCAAACAAGTTGATTTTATATAATAAAGAGGAGACTTGTTGAGATGAGTTGACTCAAAGGCTCTCTGAGTGATCTGGTTTGTCGCCTTTGCTTACTTTACGTTTTACTCACTGCCATGTCGGTTTGGATTGTGGTTTTTCCAAATCAACGATCCAGATGCGTTGGTGCGCCGAACATCTCCAAATGTGAGAACTAAAAGCATGGTGTTTTTGTTTCCTGTTTTTTTTTTTTTTTGTCCAGATCTCCAAAGCCTCGGCGGACCTTGTGAAGTACTGCAGCCAGAATGAGAAAACCGACCCCCTCATCACGGGCATCCCTGCTTCAGAAAACCCCTTCAAGGAGAAGAAGCCCTGCACTTTATTGTAGTGGAAGCCCTCTAGCCTCGTCTATTTTCTTTTGCTTATTAATGTTGCTGTATTGTTCATGTTGGGAGGGGTGATCATATCATAGGTGTTTTAACAGTTGGTGCAGAATGCCGTGCGGCGGCTCCCATTTGGGGGATTTTGACCAAAACTACTGACCTGCCACTGTTCAGGGTGAACTTCAACCGCTTCAGAAATCTTTGTCTGCGTGGGTTTCATAAAGTCTAAGTCTTATTTTCTAATTCTTCTACCAGTAAAAGCAGCATTCAGTGATGGGTTTGCTCTGTCAGTGTTTATCCAGTGGGCAGTGACTGTTAAAGCCTCTCTGGTTTGCCTTAAATGGACGCCAACAACCAAAGTCTCCCAGCTGGCCTTTTCTATAAAAGCTTCACATGATTGAGAGCCACTGCAGCAGTTTTCCACGTGTAAGTGCAGCTTGTGCCATTAAATTTTTGGGATCAAAATTTCTAAATGTTGCCATGATGTATTTTATTGAGAGAGAAGCAGATAGTATTAAATCAGAGAACATGAAAACAGTAGTATCAAACAGCCGGTCACATCTCCGACTGACCGATGACAATCCACATTCCATTGAATATCCTGTTAGCATTTTTGCTAGTTTGATCAATTTCACATCGTCTTTAAATTATTTAATAAAAAAATTGAGGCAGATATATTCTCCATGTTGAATACATTTTAAATCCATTCATCTTGCCAAGTTTTGTGGGAAAGTCTCCTGCTTATGAAAACACTGCAATAATCATTAATCTCAAAATAACATTTGGTTTTTAACTCAATGGGGATTTTTTGATAGATTCTGCCTCCAATGTAAACTAACCCTGTGTGTTGAAAACCAGCCAAACCTGAATGTTTGATTTACAGCTTCCAAATTTAACAGATTCCAACCTTCTAAAAACTATAATTGAAGAAAAAAATTATAATTTCATATATATATATATATATATATATATATATATATATA
>CAEFZY010043672.1:0-10362 GCA_903066815.1 Brachyrhaphis roseni
CAGTTTCACCAGCAGATGTCACTAGTGAGAAATGAATGAACCACCGAGGTATGTATCTTTGGGCAAAGCAATGGGCCGGGAAGCTTCACTGCTTCATGAGGCTTCATTTGCCCATCACTACCCACAACATCGGTGAAACTTTACTCCTTCCTGCTGCTAAGGACATGTGTTCAGTAATGATGGGAGAAGCTGCTGCTGCCAAACTGAATGTCATCCAGTTGTCTGACAACACCATCCAACGCCGAATCTCACATATGGGCGCAGATGTGCGGCAAAAGGTAGTGGACAGTGTTCGTGAAAGCCCCTCCTTCTCCCTTCAGCTGGGCGAGACGACTGATGTCGCCAGCTGTGCTCAATTAATGGTGTACGTGCGTTATGTTAAAGAGCTAAATGTGCATGAGGAGTTTTTGTTTTGTCACCTTCTGCCCTCCCGCACTACAGCAGAAAAAAATCTTCAAGGTTGTGAAAACAAGATGTGAAAACACTGTTGGTATCTCAAACATTAAACTCAGAATCTCAGATGTAACGTTTGTTTGAGAAAACGGTTGAAAAATGAGTTTGGGGTTGTTCTTATCATTAGAAAAATGAAAAAAGGGCGTATTTGCCATACAAAGGCCCTGATAAAATAATTAAAATGGGAGGAAATGTTTTAAAATGTTCATGTGTTAAATTTCATTCAGATAAAGTGTCATTTTAAAAGATGAGATGGTTCTAAAATAAAAGCAATTAGAAGGTGTTTTGTAGTGGCATTTGTTTGTGTGTGGGTTGATTATTGGGGGGGGGGCGCAGCAGGCATTGTGCTCCTTGGAGGGGGGCTCATCCTTTCATACTTTGAAAACCCTTGGTCTAGATACTTGTGAGGCACAAAGTAATGGATGCAGAGTTTCAATTTTGTTTACAAATAAAATGTAAACAAAATTTACACTGCATGTTTATGTCTGTGTAAGGTTGAGATGGAACTGCACATTAAAACGGCCCTTTAAACCATTCAGACCAACACAATCAAAACTATCAGATGATTCATTACCCGGTGATAATATCTCAGAAATAATCCAAATAGTTTGGATGTATTTTTATTTCTTTCCTACTTATGGAAAGTTTCTATTAATAAGTTTGTGGTGCCTTTCTATCCTAAAGAAAAAGATATAAAACTTCAGATATTTCACAACAAGATGTTAACATACATGGAAAAACTTCATGAAAGCTTTATATTATAGCAGAAAGTACAATGGCCCTGTAAGAAAGGCTGACAGTATTCAATTATGCCACATGAACTGATTAGTACATTGTTGCGAGAGAACACAAAAGAAAAGAAATTCTCCATGTCCCCTAGAGAGCTCCGTACGCTTCAACATGGACTAGTACTGGGCTCATTACAGAAATTTTAGTTTTTTCAATTTTGTTAACAGCGTTCAACAGAAAACCTTCTCAATCAGCCTCACTCATGTCACTCTGCCTCCGGTTCTGGCTGCTCTCACACCCACTGACAGGTTCACATTCTGACTCCTGTTCTTAAACGGACAACATCTTCGGCTGCTGTTTGCTGCCATGTATCATTTACAGAGAATAAAGCATAATTTATTCCACTGGTAGATGTAATGTGACAAACATGTTTCTTCAGACTGGAAGTATTAACTTTTTAAAGCAAATCACCTGAAGTCCTGACCTGAATCTGTGCAAGGAGCTTAAAGATAAAGCTGTGAATGCAAACATTCACACTCCAAGCTCTTGAATTTAATCCTCAAAGATAAATCCTCCAAATACCAGAAGAAACATTCTAAAGACTCATAAACTTTTTCCATAAGTTGTTGATAAGGAGCTAAACAAAGTTTGACATAATATTTTACTAAAATGTAAATTTTATATTTTAAAATCATGATGCTCCTTTTCTGTTGTTTTCCTCTCATTTCCTGTCTAAAGGTATGAATAATTTTGGACTTAGTATAACTTCATAACAAAGTTTTTATACTTATAGTAGCAGAGTAGATTATAAAATTCCAGACATTGTCTCATCAGACAACTTTTATCTGAAATAGAAAATCCACACAAACAAGGAATCTCATATTTTCTTCTTCTGTGATCTAAAAGGGAGTGGCTTTGATCTAGCATGTACTAAAGAACAGTACAGAACAGGTGCTACTGTCTCCATGTTTCATCACTCTGTGTTCCTTTAGACAACCTGACGCTTCTGAAAAGTTGCAGAGGAGTGTTCCTACTGTAGATATAAAAAAAACATGATGAGCAGTCATTCCTTTTTGAGTCTTAATTAACTCTGCCAGGTCTGAAAACATGGGAGAGGAATTTCAAATTGACAAACTTCTAGATGGCTCCCTGCATAAAAGATCTGCTATGACATCAGTTCAATATAAAGATGATGTCATTCATGAGCCTCCGCTGAGCCAGTCTTTGTGGTTCTAACACATCATGCTGGTTGAAGGGAACATGAGAAACCTACTGTCTTGGTAAGGGCAGAATCTGGGTGAGGTGGTATGTGGGAACTCTGTGTCATCTGATGTGGTTCCCAATGGCGGTTCTGACAGGATGTCAGCAGAGTAGCAGGACTTGAGCTCAGTCAGGGAGACGGACAGGTCGCACACTGTGGCATTGGAGCGGATGCAGTGATGGTTCCTCTGTCTGTCTCCTCCAGCCCTACAGCACAGACCAAACAAAGGTTTGTTACTAATAAAACTGTACTAGAGTTTTAATGAGTCTGATCCACACATATGCACACACACACACACACACATCCTGATACTTCTATGCAAACTCATCACTTTGTATTCACTTTTGTAACCCTATTAGTCTATTCCTAACCCTAATCTTAATGAAAACGTCATTCACAATTCACTAGTTCTAAATTAAACTAGTGGAGTTGAGTTGGTCACTCAGGTAGAGCAGCGAGTTAGGGTTCTAAGGCCTTCACATGAATGTACAAGGTTCAATACAAACTCAGAGGGAATCATTATGGCTTTTTAACAGGGACATATTCTGTATTTTCCAGGTGCATAGTGCAACTTTACAGCACAATCAAGTAACTATGTTAACTTCACTTGTTAAAAAAATGCAAAGTACAAAGTAAACTTACCAGCTCCTTAAAAATCTTACATTTAAATGTTAAACAACTTAAAATCTTTTAATTTATGCTGAAACCATTAAATCAAATTTAGCAGCATTGATCATCTCAATAAACAAATGTGGTCTGTGTTTAAATATTAGCATTTATGGCCCCTAAATCCCTCGGTGGGGTGGGGGGCCGATGGAGCTGCTGACTTAATTTGGATTAAACAGAAGTGCAAATAATTGATATTCATTTTAATTGTATCTTTATAATTTGTTGTTTTTAAGACTTGTTATGAGTTTAACTATTGTTTCACTGGCGATGTTTTCATGTAATTATCCAGTAATATTTTTACATTTCACATGTAAAAAAGAAACATTAACTAAAAGTCAAATGCAGGTTGCATCAAAATAAACAATCCTGACTTACTAAATCAAAACTACCTGAGAGCATGGCTAGCTGAGTAATGCTGGCACTGATTGGCTGTTTCTGACTGAGCTGAATAATTCTGCAGAACACAAGGAGGAGAAAGAGGAGATCAATGTTTTTTTCAGAGATTGTCTATCTCATGTTAGGACATAGCAAAAGTTTTAAAACATATGTAAAATCTTTTTTTTGTTTAAGTTACATGCTGCAGCTTTAAGGAGACGTTCAGTGTGAGAGTTCACTGCCGGGTGGAGGTTGAACGATGCTACGTCTGTTACTACCAGTAGAGCAGTAGCAGTGGTCCAACAGCGAGAGCAGAACCCTGGATCTTACACCATTAGCTCGTTGACTTGAATTATTTTGCAGGTTTTTTGTTTAGCTTTCTGACTATCGCTCTTCCGGGTGAGTGTTGGTAGTTGTGCGCTGCTTTACCTGCTATCTGGCCGCTCCGGATGTCTTTTTTTTCTGCAGTGAGCCTCTATATAGCCAAACTCCGTCAAGTGTCTGTTTTTTAAATGTCATATTAGATTTGTTGTGTTGATGCATTTTGACGTGCTTCACCCCAAGGTAATTAGCCATCGCAACACACAAAACTTCCCCATTCACTCTGAGCGTTGAAGTTCCTCACCATATTGCTTAGCATTTTTTGCCTTAGTGCAAGAAAAGAGGCGATGAGCTGCACACGCAGGCTGCGAAGTGAGATACAGGTGATCGGTTTTGATGATCGGCGATGACCGATCATAAACTCTTTCGCGGAATTTGACCGATTATGATTGGTGGCCGATGCATCAGCACACCTCTAGTCCAAAACTGACCGTTAGGTTGATTGATCTCTCTAAGCTCTCCTGCATGCATGGTTGTTTGTCCTGTGATGTTGACCTGTCTAGGGTCACCCCGCCTCTCACCCGTTGACATCTGGAGATGGGCCCCAGTGAACCTGTTATACCTGTTGCCACCCTACTGGGGACAAGTGTGACAAATTTTGACTGTGTATGGCCAAAATTTATGTCATGTACTAGCAATATTATTAAAATAATATTAATGATTGCTGAGATATTCCTGTGTGGTATTTTGTAAAAGCATTTATCAGTAATACAGCCAACTTTAAACCCATATTGTTCACCATCAAGAAGCAGAACACATTAAAAGTAATTTGTTAAAACTACAACAGATACTACATTTTTTGCAAGTACACACAGATAAGTTTCCTGTATATATTTATGAAACTTTTAGTATTCATGTTTTAGTTCTAATAAATTGCATTATATTTATTTCATAAAGACTTATTCAACTCTTGATACACTTTTTGTAAAGTTATTTTCCATCTTCATATCACTTTACAAATACATATTTATTTGCTTCTGGGATTTTATCTGACCAATTGTGGTAGGGCTCCTGAACCAAAAATGTCTAAGGTCAACATTTTTGTAATGGAGCATATTTGTAGAGAGGATTATTTAGTTAGCTCCATCAACAGAGAGCACAAGTCATGCTGCAAGTTCAGAAACATTCTGGTACTTACACAGAAAACTCCACAGTGTATGAGTAATCCGCAGAGGGCTTGGGTTCCCAGCTCAGGATAGTTTTAAAGTTGGTGGAGCTCCAAGTGACATTCTGAGCCGGGGGATATGAGTATGCAGCCCCTGTTAGTTGAACAATTTTTATATATAAAAAGTTAGACTTGTTTTCAGGAGTTAGTTTGCGCATCATGCAGAAAATTCCATCTTTTACTGGAAATGGGACTGAAAGTTTAGATTGAATTTTTATTATTATTAATTTAATTACTAATCTGTCTATGTGCTGATCCAGGACTGAATGCTTAGAGTCAGTGACTTGATGGAATCTGCTGGGTTTCCAAAGATAGAAAGCTTCTTAAACCATTTTAATAATGAACTGAACTTCATGCACTGTTCAATAATTAAAGGGAGATATGATTGGATTGAACTGATGTTTTTAGTAAAGTGTCTTGAGAAAACATTTTTGAATTATATATAAATATACTCAAATGAAGTAACATCAAGCATTTATTTTAACCCTTTCATGCATAGTGGTCACTGAAGTGGACAGCTATCTAAAAGCTATTTTCTTGTGCTTCTTGTGGATTTTTATGTTATAAATGCACACAGACCACTGAAGTGGACACTAATGCATCATAAAACACACTATCAACTACTGGCCATCAGCTGCCAAGAAATTATTTTTGCTAAATCCCATATGGCCGACAGACAAAAAAACCATGCCAACCGACCCGGTCCCTCCTTCTACTGCAGACGACTCTTGCAGGTAAAAAAAAAAATATTGTGACATCAGATAACCCCTAAAGAACAATACTACTGATGTATTTTTCAAATAACAAAAAAATTACATTTGTTCCCTACCATTTTTATGCCTTAAGAAAATAAAAAAAATTGAAAAAAAATCTGACACAAAGGATCATAATTCATGCATGAAAGGGTTAATGCCGAGGTAATAAGAACGGTGCCAGGTTCCCAGCTTAAGTTTACATTATTAAACCATACCAAGTTTTTTATTTAGCACTTTTAATAAAAACGGTGGACCAAAACGTAGCACAACAGAAGACAAAGATAAAAACACAAACATAACCAATCAATCAATCAGACTCACAACGTGCTAAATGAACATGTATGAAAAAGGGCCAACTAAATGATCCCATTTACACACCTTAAATAAAGTTCATTAACTAACGCCGTGAAAATATAGATATAGAATTATAGATATAGATATGCAAATCAGCACATAAGTGGAACGATAAGCCACTGAAAGATGAAGTATTCCCTCTGATCATTTTTATTCAACTTGACTAAACCTGAGATCTAAGTGGAGCTTCATGAAATTACTTTTTCCCTCAGACCTGATCAGAGAACAACCCGAATCAAAGATCGGAAACATCTTCAAACTGAACTCACCGGAGGCGCAGTGTGTGGAGAGGAGGACCAGGACGAGAGATGTTTGGAGCTTCATTCTGTCAAATACAAAAAGAAAAAAGTCCTGTTCAGCTTGTCGGAGAGTATCCAGCTGTTCCTCCTGTTTTATTCTCTCTTACACACTGAGTTCACCAGAAAGCGCCGCTTTTAGAGTTGAGGCTCGGCGCTGGGTTTGACCAAATAAGGGCTGTCCGGCTATGACGTCAACAGGCTACATTTATAGCTGCTACTGCACTGATTACGTCATCCATACTAGTGTAATCTGCACAATACAGAGCTGTCACGGAAAAGGAATGCTCTCCTTTTATCGTCGTTATAATAATAATAATTATTATTATTATAATTATTATTATAATTATAATAATAATAATAACACAAAGCAATTTTTTTTATATTTTTTTAATTCAGTGGAGCATTATAGTGAAATTTAAATAAAAACATTAGTTTTGATTTGTTCTTCCTGCAGACTTTTTTCATAATTTTTTTTGGATGAGGTTTGAACAAGTTTCCTCTCTGATTTTTATTGCTGTACAGCTTCCTTTTACTTTCATATAGTTGTTATGATGCTTAATGGGAGTAATTCAGCGAAATGCTGTTTTTATAACCAAGAGCAGCTGGTTTTCCTCTCAAAAACTTACACAATACCAGAACTATGACCCCAAAACCACAGACCAGTTGAACAGGAGGCTTCATGGATGCAAAGCAGGATCAAAGAGCAGAGAGAGAGAAGGGAAGTTCAAACCATCTCTTCCATCAATCATGGACAATGATACTTTCCCAGACTTACACATATTTCTGCCTAGATTTCTAACCGTTCAACCAGACAGAGATTTAAAGAGGAGTAGCAAAAGCAAATGACCAAAGCAGTGCTTGTCAACAACTCATGGTGTCATCCAGGACATGACGCTGGGGAACGCTTTCTCTGCTGCCTGCATATTGAGTTTTTAGCAGTTATTGTTTTAAAGCAACAGTGTCTTCAATCTGAAGGCTTCTTCAGATTTGTTGCAAGACTTACAGCTACTGGGAATCTTTCCTGCCCACAATATCACCATCTACAATGACTCTTTGAAGATACAAAAACATTTCAATACATTTAAATTTTATTTATATAATGGGAATTCACCGCAAATGCCATCTTAAGGCACTTTACAAAAACAATTCTAAGCACATTTCAATTGATTCTAGTTATTAAACAATTCAATGTGCTCTATTATTCCGTTTCTATCTAAGGAATGCCAGCAGTTTGGATCTTGTAGCATCCATTCCTTACACACAGCAACACCAGCTTGCATTGTCTTTTTGTCGTTGACTTTACAGCAATCCATCATACCAAGCATGCATGTAGAGATAGTGGAAAGAAAAAACTCCCTTTTAACAGGAATAAACCTCCAGCAGAACCAGAACCTGGCTCAGTAAAAGCAGCCACCTGCCATGACCAACTAGAGAAGAATGCATAAGAAGAAACAGATGAACTGATGGAGGATTATTTTGATGTTCATGAAAGTAAATAGTTAATAACAGGAGAGGGAGAATGGTTAAGTGATGTCAGCATTATCTCAGCTGATGCGCTCCTACAGGAAGGAATCACCGCCAAACAGAATGCTAGACCAGGGATAGCTTCTCCAGAGAGAAAAATAACTGAAAGAAAACAAAAACTTAACAGTTGAAGGAACAGCAAATAATGCAAATTGGAGAGTTGTAGAAGAACGTGAGAAAAAGTGGTCAGAGGACAATTTTTCCAGTAGCCTTTCTGCAGAATAACTACAGAAGTAGCACAGGATAACTTGAGCTAGTCTAATAAACTTTATCAAAAAGGAAAGTTTTAAGCCTAGCCTTGTAGTTTAATATCTGAAATTAACTACATTATTTATTCTTTTACCATCATTATTACTGTTGTTGTTGATTGTAGCAGCAGCATTGACTAACAACATTAGTAGTTACACATTCCAACTAGTAACAAGAATGGAAACTATTAGGTTTATCTGGCAGCTGGTTTATGGGTATGACCAGGACAGGACCTGATTGGCCACGGAGTAAACTCTGGAGTGCAGCCATGTTTTCAGAACATCTAATAGCCAACCAGAACCGGGAGTGAAGGGAACCACAGAGGAAGCTGGGGGGTCATATTGTGCATTAGGGTGTTTTCACACCTGATAGACCAGAAGACTCGGTTTGATTGGGGACCAAACTAATAAAAAACTGTCTCTCCGCTCCCTCTGCAGGACAGAATGGTCTGCAAAAACTGTATTATTACAATGCGGGTTTGGAACAGTGGTAATTATGTAAAATTAAATTATTGACCAATATAAAAGATAAATTTGTTTAGTTTTCTCTTGCATCTTGACAGAACTGACAGAAACCAAACTGTTTATCCAGGAAGAATACATGTTTTACATCTGAAGGCATTGGCAGTTTTCTCAGATATTTATGGAAATCAAGAAAGAAAAAAGAGCACTGCTTTTGTGGCAGGTCCAGCAAAGGAACAGTCTGGTTTTGTGGACATGACTCAGTCCATAGTAATGTTGCCTACAGGAGCATCACTAGCTGCAGTGGCTAATAGGCAATGTTCGAACCTGTAATACGGAGAAATCATTCAACAGTTAAAATCTGACACAGCTCCATTTTTTTAAGTTTTTAACGAGAAGGAAGTTGCGCTGGTCTTCAGAGGTTTTGTGTCGATTCCTTAGGTAGTTCTTGGTGCAGTGCCACCAGACATGAGGAAATGGTTGGTGTGTGTGTGTGTGTGTTGGGAGAGGGGGTTGCAATGAGTTTGGATCGTCTGACTCAGTCCAGTGTGAAAGTGAACTGCACCATCTGAAAATTAAACAAATGTTGCAATTTTGGTCCCCAATTGAACTGAGTCTACTGGACTGTCAACAAAGCCAAGGTAAGTGACACCAACACAAATGAGGTAAGAGCGCCTCTTACATCATCTTACAGTAATGAGGTAAAGAACATTCCCATTTTACACACACCAACTGGATACAACTGAGTCATCTGCTCTCCAATCTGTGGTCTGGATGTGACCCAAACCTTGTCCAAGTCACACATTTGTTGTCAGTCATTCCATTTATTATTATTATTGTTTCTAAAGGTGATTTCCTGCCTACATACTTTTAAACCTTTCAAGAACGCACATGTATGAATGTCCTCCACTGATAAGAAGTTCAGCTTCTGAGGCCACAGCTTTGTTCTGTATGTAGCAGTGATCACCAGATGAAGCAGAACAGACTCATTATAGTTTCCACTCCTTACAGCACATGGCTGGTCTGGAGCCCCTCAGAGAGGAAACCTTTGATTAAAGATCCAGCTGGGGCATATGTTGGAAAATAAGAGCTTCCATGGAACTCTTATTTTCCAGGGAAAATATTATCTCCAGTTAAAGTCAACTTACTCTCAGTATGTCATGGATGACGAGAGAACACTATAGTTTATGTATAGTATATGGAGAATATTGCCAAAGACAATTGAAAACATCTTTCAGGTAATCATTTTAACTTAAATCACCAAAAAGCTGCTTTTCACAGTGCATTTAAATAGACTGAAATTATATGTAGCTAAAATGCTTTTCTAGTAGAATTTATAATTCATAATAGAAATTTGGTCGTATAAACATTTGGAGCATCATTGTATCATTGTATTTATCAAGAGTTATTGCACTTGTATGTTGATATTAACCACATGTCTCTGACACACTTTACTTACTTGTGAAGACAGCTGCTTTGTAGGATTTATTTTTAAATTGTACTTGTAGTTTATCATTCTTAGATTGGTTGACTTTATAGAACCTCAGTGGTTTTATACGTATAGGATGCTAAGGTACCTATTTTCACTTGTTCCTAAAACTCAGAGGTAGCCATCCATCCATCCATCCATCCATCCATCCATCCATCCATCCATCCATCCATCCATCCATCCATCCATCCATCCATC
>CAEFZY010043674.1:0-21049 GCA_903066815.1 Brachyrhaphis roseni
TATATATATATATATATATATATATATATATATTTTAGACTTCAAGTCGAGCGTGGTCTGGATTATCATAAGTGTGGGAGAAGCATGTGCTTGTGTCAGAATAAAAGGTTGTTTCCACCCTTATAACAATCAGGACATTTAGATGCCGTCTTGTGTGAAGTACATTGTTTTCTTTTGCTACTTATGCAACTTTGGTGTCAACTCGCCTATAGCACTGTAGACACTCCAGCCAGCTGGCAAGCCTCTTGTCGTAAATAAGGCACTGCTGAACATACATGTACTTCAGTTTTCTAAGAATATTGTTGATGTGTTCTTTTCACATTGACTATGTACGTGCATATTTAAATACATACATGTATTATTGAAATGTTTATTTATTTCACAACCTGAATTCACAAAGTGAAACATGTTATATGTCATTTGCTTTCAAGCTTTTATTTCTGTTAATTCTGATGAAGATTAGAGTATTACAGGAGAGCAACAAAAACAATTTTAAATACATAAAGGTCAAGGTTCAGTTTCTTGTAAACATCACTTTATTAGTATGAGAAATACACTCAAAGTGTTGCTCTACACATAATTTGGTCAGAAATGTTTAACTAAATGGCTCTTCTCTTAAAGGACTCTGTTCTGACGTTAAAAAAAAAAAAATCTTCATCTGTGTAATTTTATTAGTAAAACTTCTTACAAATTAAAGTGACATATAATTAAAGTAACCTTTTCTGAAATATTTGTTGTTTATTTCAAATGTTTTTTATATGTTTTGTTAAAGACATTATGCAACAAGGGCATGAAAAAGGAAGGAAAATTAAATGATGTAAAAATTCATTTAATTTATATTATTCTGCTTTACCACAGTAAAGGGAATCCTTCTCTCTGGTAGCATTTCTGTGTCCCATCTGGTCTACCTGCCAGCAAATATTTCTGAGTGATGCTTCCCCCCTTTCCTCCTAGTTGGCCACTTTTCACAGAGGACAGATGGTCTTAACTGCAGGTCTTCCTCTTACACGTTTATTCCTCTTAAACTGGCAGCCATCCTTCAATTAATGAGCAAAGCCACAAACAGGATTTTTACATCTATCTGTTTGCCCACAGAATAATACGTGTCGCTCTCTAGCGTTACATAAATCCCTGATCATTTCACTAATTCCTTCAGGAAAGCTTCCGCCCCCATCAATGTCCTCTATTGTTAAATCTCCTGCAGAGACATGGGAAATGAAACAAAAACACCCACACAATCCTTTCATCAAGGAGACGAGGGGACTAAAAAATATAAAACTAAGCAACCAAACAATATAAGACATAGATTTTTCTTCATAGTTGCATCAACCTACTTTTGGAGAGCACTTAGCTGTTGTACTACAATCATTAATCAATATGTGTCTCAATCCTCTTTCAGTCCTAGCAGAGTCTCTGGTGTCTCCATTTATCATAACCGCTGCTGTAGAGACACAAATCTCCTTCAGTTTTGCAGATTTGTGATTATGCTGCTGCAATTACTTTCCTTCTAGGTTTTTGAGAAATCCTTACATGTGGTGCCAAAATTTGTCTGTGTATGTAAAGCTTTTCTTTTAAAAAAAAAAAAGTATCTTATCTCTGGGGTGGAAGTGCAAAATCAGCACCTAATCGTTGGTAGGTCATGAGGAGTTTCAGAAACAGGTTCTGTTTTGTACATTTCTTGTTTCTACAGATCTGGCAGTAACGTGAACAGTGAAATTCAGCTCAGCTGTCCAAAACTGTACTTATTCGCAGTCAATCTCTGATTTAACAACAAATTCTATGAATCAGATCATTTCAAAACTCTATGTTGAATTTAGAACTGATATATTTTTCTGATTTATTTCAAATCAGTTTGAAGATCTGAAACATTGAAGTGTGATATATAAAAAAAGATATCCTGTATATATGGGAGCAAATGGTCTAAAGCATTTGTAACTATGGACAAATGTCTAGTAAAAGCCAGTAACTTATTGTTTTCTTTAGTTATCAATTAGCTAAAGTGATGCACAGCAGTTTGTGATTTTTCATGTAGAATGGTCAGTTTTTTTGTCATGATTTTTAAAGCATACATTGTTTTTTATTACTATTTTTCTCAGACAGCAACAGTTTTACAAATATAGTTGCAAGAATTGGTGGGTTTTATGCGTGTTCCTTTACATCCTCTTTGTACTGTTTTCTGTGAGACATATTGTTTACATCTAACAACCTGCTGGCTGTGTTATGTACATCACCTCACTTCCGATTCCAGACACGGTCGGACACTGAGCCTCGTCTAATCCTCCTCTAATGCGGGGAGTATTACGAGTCCTGACAGCAATGAAGCAGCACAACAATGTGTGTGTTTTTCCCCCACGTGCTCTAAACTTAGAGTATGCTTCTAAAGTGATGAATAAATAATGCACATATACATACAGGATAAAGGTTGGTGGTAAAACCAGCTGCTCTCCTGGCGGCTGTGTGGTGGGAATTGAGACTCAGGTCACATCCAATGGGAGAATGTATTGAAGGCAAGCAGAGATTAGTGCTAATCCCCTGTAGCAGTGCCTCAATAAATGATGTCCTCTCCCCCACTGTCTCTCAGTGAATGCTGTCTCATTCTATCTATATTCAATTCTGTTTCAACAGTTTCCCACAGTAAAGCTACTTCTAAGACCACAAAACGAAGAGTAATGTCACATTTTACAACATCCATGAACTTTCTCAAAGGTTTCTATGAAAAAAATGCAAATGTGTAACTTATGATTTTTTACTTTCACAAGCCTACCTATACAAATGTACTTATACAAAATAATTTTAGAAAACATCTTCCCTTTAAATTTCCTTTGTTTGGGGCTGCAGCATCAGAGCCAATGACTTACAAAGGCTGAGAAAATTACTGACAACCCTGGGCATCCTCTTAGACTGCTTCACAACAACAGAGTGTCTTCAGTCAGAGGCTTCAAGAGAGCCGTTGTAATACAGACCACTGCAGATTGCTCCTATCCACAGCCATCAACATCTACAACGACTCTTTGAGGAAGATAATGTGATATGAGTTGCAAAACAGAATTTAATATTTCAAAATTGAAATAAAGGTTTCCTACAAGAGTGAGCTTATTTTTTCTTCTAATTTTCTAATTAATGATTTAGGAATGCAGCATTTAATGCAGACAACAGTTCTTAGAAAACAGAATAGGTTGAATATCTGTTTACTTTTTAAACAGGGATCCCACGTCATGTCCTTCCTTCTGCATTAATAAAGATGGTATCCCTGCTCCTAATATTAGACACAATAAAGTGTTTCATGCAGCTGCAGTTCACTGTCCTACTCCTGACTTCCAGGCCTCTGCCTCAGCGTTATGTAACACAACACCATCTTCATATCACCAGCTTAATGTGGGGGTGGGAACGATGATGGCAGCTGCGAGCGAGGAATCACAGGCTGCAGTTTTGCAGCGAGGTATTAGTTTGTGCAAGTCAGCAGGTTAGATAAGCCGTAAAAAACGCTGCAACATCATCCTCCTTCTCCTGCATCCCAGGAAAACATTTATCAGTGTAAAACCAGTTGTTGTTTTTTTTTTACCTCAATTTGAGCCATACTATCAGTTTCTGTTGTAGCTCATCATTCCTTTCAATAGGAATTAGAAAAAGCGTTGTTGTGCATGAACATTTTAAATTGAGTTAAAGAAACTCAAACTTCTTAACATTATTTCTGTAAAATGACAAAATAACTGGAAGTTGCAATATTATGCAATTTTTATTTGGTTTAGGAATTAATAGAAGGAGAGAGAGAAAGAGGCAGAGAGAGAGAGAGAGAGAGCGCTGTCCGTGGTTCTGAAAGTAACTTTGAAATGTACAGAGTTTTATATGAGGCAAGCAGAATGTGAAAGGAATGACTGGGATGGATGAAAGATTCACCAGATTAAATTGAATCCATTCTGGAGCCAAGAGAAAGATATGTCCCATTATTAAACGCAACAGTGTTTCACTCGGAATCCTAGTATCAGAAGATATCTTCATTTTTACCCACAATGCAAGCTAAATATAGCTTTTGCATGACCATAGGTTCTCATGTCAGAGTTTACATTTTAATATTAGCTTTTTAACAGTTTTTTATTTCACTTTAGGATAATGAATCACTCCTCAAACTAAACAAAACTGACTTTCAACTCCAGGTCTTAATTGCTGCTCATCTGCAGCTGCATGTGTTCGGCACAAGAGACCCGCTTTGTCTAAGATAATTAGACTCTGGTGAGTTTAAAATACTAACTGGATGACAGTCATAAAAGGAAGACAGTGGCTTTGCTCATCTCTTTATTAATGAAAGACAATATTATTTACAATCAAACCGGTGATATTAGTGGGATGTGTGAGAAGACGTTTTTAAGTAAAGAAATGACTGACATTTCAGATATCTGCCTTATTGTTATTTTATGTATATTATTTAAATATATATGAATGACATTAGTAGGTTGGATCTACATAATGATAATGACAATGATGGTGATGAGGATGACGTGTTCTTCTGTTAGAAATCGTGGATATTTTCTGCCAGCTTCGACAAGGACACTTCTGTATAAATAACAACAATACATTAAATAAAAAAAACTGGTGTCTTAATCACCTGATTAATTTACAACTGCAGTACCAATATGTATTCAACCGAGCAGCTTGCATATTCTAAATCCCGCTATAATTATAGATAACTGCGTCTCAAGCTGTCATTTTCTGAGAAAAGCAAATGAAAATGAAATATTTACTAGAATAAAAAATAATGCCGATTGTTGTGAACAGAGATAAACTCCACCATCTAATTCAGAGCAACTAAACCATTGAGATATGATTTGATCCAACTGATCCGAATATAAATGAGCAGCTATAAGAGGCTGGGAAACTAACAAAGGTTCAAACTGATAGTAAACATTAAATAGAAACAGCGGCAGTTCGACATACATCAGCAGAGAGGATTGAGGCAGAACCAACACAGTGAAGGACAAACGACACGATACTTTTGATGCAAAATAAATTAGCAACCTTTGACTCTCCTTGCCCTAGAATCACGCCTGCCAGATGCACAACAGCGTGCAATTCAGAGACAAAGTGCCTGTTTGAACTTGAAATTGACTGAACTCCTTTCAAACGACTTTTCTTTTAAACGAAAGGCTTTGCAAATGAACGCAGGAAAATAATTGTTCTACGCCATTTCTAGCATGCTTCAGTGCTGGAGACCAATTGGAAAACTGTCACGGGATGCACAAAGCCTCCGTTGTGAAAGAACTGTATTTCGAACAAAGAATGACAGAAAGAGGAAGTTAGAAATGGGAGAAACAAAGATGTGTGAACACACTCTGTTGTATGTTTTTATTGGTTTAAATAGATAAAAGAGGCAGAATAATTAAGTGGTGGAGGCGGAGCAGCATCAGAACTAGACAGATAAAAACACAATCGTTTCTGTTTTACACTGTAGCATATCTGTTTGGAAGAGGTTTCCAACTCGCTACCAAGTCTCCAAGGTAAAGAGACACATTATGAGCTAGAAGCTGTTACTATGACAACAACCGTGTGAGTGCAGAGTAGCATTTTCCAAAATGAGTGTGAAGAGAGCTTTAATCACTTGAAAAAAGCAAAGTGTTATTGAATCAGGGTCTTTCTAAAGAGGTGTAAAAATTACATAAAGGAAAAAAAAAAGAAAAGCTTTTATAACTTCAAACGATTAAACAGGAATAGGGATCTAAGAAACTGTGTGATTATGGCAAAAACATTCACACGAAATCTGATAAATGACAAAAATGTGTTTAGACGTGAAAAAAGGAGGGGAAAAATACCAGAAGCACCCATAAAAAAACAGAAAAAAATATTCATGGAAATTGTAGAACTCAATGAATGAAGAGAACATGCTACTTACAATTTACAAAAATCCAAATCTCAAGAGAAAACAAGCTATTTTAGGAGACAGGTCCAATCAACTGGAAAAATACAGTGTGAATGTGGGTGACTTTAAAAGTAATATTCTATCAAAAGTTACATCCAACCATTATTTATATCATCATTGCAGTTACTGTAAAGTTACTGCAATTTCTTTACCGTAAAAATTACAGTAACTGGCTGGCAACCTTGCTGCCAGTAAATTACTGTAAATTCTACAGTGACTTTTTTTACAGTGTAGGTGAACTATGAGTGCATTTATTAAATCTTTCTGAGAATAACAGATCTGTTACAAATCTTTGGACTAACTCACAAGCCGGGTTTGGACATATGTGTTGTTCCAGAGAGGTCAATTATTACTATGACGCTTTTTTCCAAATGTGACTTTATCTTGTTCACTTTAAAACATAATGCTGAATCACATCGACTGTATTGTCCATTAATCATAAAAAAAACAAGCAAACAGTTGTTTTTTTTTTCTCCATGCAAGTTGGTTTCACCAATGCTACACTGTGTGCAGTAAGCTTTACTTCCAGCATTACAAACACTGCTAGACAGATGGTTTGAGCTGAGCTGAAAGGGCTCAAAGCTCAGGTGGACTCATTTTCCCCTCACTGCAAGGTCACCATGCGGCGACTGCCGCACAACAGATCAGATTTGCTCCACTATGCTTGGTTTCGTCTCTTTCAGCAGAAACTGCAGCTCTGACAGACAGGAAAACAAACTGGACACGGTCTGAAGCCTCGAAGCGTCAGTTCTGCAGACTGTTCTGCGCTAGAATTAAAACAGCCTGGAGAGGGAATCACTCTAAAAGCAACACAAGCAAACAGAAACTGTCTCCGTCGCCAGAAAGTCAACACCCGCACTTATATGACTCTCTCAGGATCCCAAGGGGATTTATGCTTTTAATTGAAACAATAAAACACGCTTTTATACGAAACGTACTTTTTTTTTTTCTCACTATATTGCCAAACAGGAAATTCTGGTCCGTGAATGCATCATGCGGGAGTAAAAAAAAATAAACTTCACCGGGGATTTATAGGCCTCAAAAATAATCTGCTTGTCAGCGCGCTGCCAGTGACAGAAAGTGGGAATAAAACCCTATAACTCAGATGACGATGACCATGCACCAGTTTGGTCAATGTGTCCTCTGACAACCTGTCCCGTAACGGAGATGTAAACTGGGCCGCCTGCGGGAGCGCACATCCCTCGCTGCCTTGGATAAAGCTACTTACTTCCCGACGAAGTTCTCCAGAACCGAGCTCTTCCCCGCGCTCTGGCCGCCCACCACGGCGATCTGCGGCAGGTCCAGGTTCGCGTTCTGCCCGATGGCCGAGAAGGCATCCTGCATGCGGTTCACCAGAGGAATCAGATCCTCCATTCCCCGGTTCCCCATCTTTGCGGTGCTAGAGGATTGTCTATCCTCCTTGTCAGCGCAGCAGCGGGTTTATTTATCTATCCTCTTCGTCCCCGCAGGCCACCCTGTCTTTCAGAGGGAGCTTTATGATTTTGTTTTTATTTTACTTCCCGCTTTGCTCCCTCATTTGTGGGTCTTCCTTGGTGTGTCAGATCACCTCAGAGAGACAGGACTCTTTCCACGATACTCCTCTACAAGCACCGTGGGGAGGAAGAGGAGAAGGAGGAGGAGGAGGATGATCTCTTCCATCGGTGGATCCCTGCAGTACATAAAGTGAACCACTTGGTGGCGTGTTTTTATCAAAACATTTTTGCTGAGTTTCATAAACACCATCTCACAGTGTTATTCTTACGTCATTAAATCGTGCTTAATTGTTGTACGCGCACACATTGATAACATTTGTATCAAAAGAAAAAAAAATTGAAGTCAGAATTTGGTTTCAAAATAACAGTCAGAATCAGTGTTCTTTATTAATCACAAATGACAAATTATTAAGTTTAAAACGTAAATAAAATAATTCAAATTCAGAGCAAAGCCCCTGATTCGTTTTATTTTTCTTTAAATAAAACAATACAAATAATAATTTTGCAATTCTGTTTTGATTTCTGGGTCAACCGCTGAGGGGCGATATGATCCTCCACTTTCTTTTATTTTTTGAGTCTGGTTTGGATTTCAGGAGAGCAGGTTTGCAGCGAGTAGTTAACTCTACATTATGGCTTTTGCTGGATATTAAACCAGCGTTCCCATTTTGTTCTTTGCGTCCGAATTAAAGGAGGCCTGAGGTAAAATGCAAAAGTTATTTTAGACGGCCATATCACTGTAATAACTGGCTAGGTGAAAGCTATGCTAAGCTAACCTGTTGTTTTCAGTGTGGGTGATGGCTAATGTAGCATTAGCTTCGCTCACGTTAAAACAGGTACAATTATTATTAACTAACTATTAATACGTTGCTTTTATATGATGACGCTATAGTCTATTGAAAAATATGTTAACTTACAACATATTTTCTTTCTGAGGTGTTTTAAGGTGGTAAATTAGTATAAAGTTAACGTAAATGATTTAAGCTAGCGTTAGCACGTAGCCCTGAAATATGAGAGCAGCGTGAAATCCGAGTCTGTGCGCAGGGTTAAAAAGTGTGTTTGACAATACGCAGCGGAGTCAAGGACACATGAAAACTAGTCTTTCTTCTTCTGCACCAGGGTTCCCATGCGGTAGGGACGTTTCCATCAGTCTTCCTGTGTCTGACATTTCACTGAGAGCCAGCGGAGGATATTGTTATTTCTGCAGTGATGTTCAACCCACACATCCATCAGCAGCAGCAGCAACAACAGCAGCAGCTTCACCAACACCTGCGACATCTGCAGCAACTTTTCCAGCAGCAGCCTCCGCCTCCTCCTCCAGCGCAGCCGCCTCCCTCTCACCATGTCGGTCATCACCACCAGACTCCGCGGTAAGACCGTTAACTCGACCCCGGGGATTATGCGGGGCCTTCGGTGTGAGAAATGTGCTAACCGCTGGCGGCTTAGCCATAACTACCAACAATAGCCACGATAGTACCTCCAAAACCTCAACTTACATTGCTTTGTAATCTCATCCGTAGTGATTAAAATCCTTTGATTGCAGTAGTGATCCAATCTTTTCAGGCTTTTTATATCATATCCCCTTAAACTACAAATTTAAATGCAATTTCAATAAACCTATTGTCAGAGAAGCAATGGGATATTTTAGATGAAACATTGACGTTCAAGAATGGCATAGTTAAAGTTTAAACCCACATTCAATTGAGAAGCTGTTTCAAGTCCTGAAAATGGCTATTTAAATAACATTTTCATTCAATTTAACTGAATTTGAGATAGCCTATTTGGAAAGTACACTAGACAAGAGGAAGGGGGATCTACAAAGTATTGGGCTCAGTGTAATTGCACATGACCCTTTAAAGATTTTTAGTATTATAAAATATTGAAGTCGTCTATCACGTTCCTTCCACTTTACAGATATCAGATACTCTAGTTCATGGATGTTCTTGCAAGGAACTTTTATTTTACATATTGTTTAACTTTCAATTTAGTTTTACATTTTTATTGTTGTGAAGTCTAGCCACATCTTGTTTTCTGAACGTGAGTTACCTTAATTTTATTTTATTTTTTTCATGTTTGTCAAAATTGTTGTAAATTGTCTTCAAATCAGAAAACCTAACTATTTTTTGCCCGCAAAAAATTCTGATGTGAAATGAGATGTGGAGGATCTTGGCTTTGCATTTGAACAGAACCTTTGTCTCCATGTGTTCAGTTATAATGTGACTTTTTATTCCACTCAATATTTGGTTTTTAACTGATTCCAACCAAGATGTTTCATGTAAAATTAAAAGTTTGAGAAAGCTGACAGAAAGAGGAAATGCATATTGTTGAATATTTACTACTTTTTTTTTTCTTTTTTTTTGCAGCGCCATTGCTGTTCCTACCCAGACGGCTCCTCCGCCCAGAATGGTCAACTTGTGCCAGACAACCCAAACAACCCTGATTGCCCCCAATCCAATGCTGCAGAGTGCTATCCTGATGCAGCAGATGCAAGGTGCAGCTTGGATTAATCTTTGTAATTCGGTATCTTGAAATAAAAAAAAGTGTCAGCTATTTAAAGTACAGCAATTTACAGGTTGTTTTTTTTCTGTCGCAGTTTAAAGCTACACATTACTAACAGTGCACATCCATTTGTCTGCCCTCATGCTGTGCTTTCATCCAGGCAACATGCGGGGCTTTGGGATGGGTGGGCAGCAGTTCCGGCAGTTCTTTACCACGGGGGCCAGGTCATCACTTCTCGGCCCAGTCCCCATGGGAATGGCCATCAAATCCCCCATCATGGGTTTCCCGGCTGCACGGCCCTTCCACCCACACACTCGCTTCTTCAATGCCACCGCTTCCTCCTCTTCCTCCATCTCTACTACAGTAATAACAAAAGAATTATTTATGAATTTTTCTGTATTGGCGAAACTCTTGATCTATGAATGTAGAGAGCAGCAGGGTTGGCATTTTAATGTCTTGCACAATAAAAAATGCTAAGCTTATTTTGACAAAGTACAGGGAAAATAAGCTTAGCATAATGCCTCATAATGTCATGGCGGTTCAATCATTTAAAATAACTTTGCTGCAAGTGCGTATACAAACACAATTTCAGAATTTAATATTTTTGCTTTTAATTAAGCAACATAGTTTTTGTGAAATTGGCAATCTATAAAAAAAAACTATTTAAGTACATCTGAGATTAATGGGAAGGCTCTAATTATTGTCTGTTATTTTAAAGATGCTTTAATACTTTTACAGAATAGGCGCTTTATTTATTAAACAATTCCTTACCCAGAATTACTATTAATGTTTTGTTTCCAATTGTAAAGTAAATCAGAATTTAAATTATATTAAGCAGATTTGTAGCTCCTTTTTTGAGTTAGTAAATTAATATTGTTCATAAATCAGAATTTAAATCTACATGTGCCTTACCTTGACATTTCATTTGTTTGTATTTTTCTTTAGAATATCTTTATTTGTTGAAGAAAGCTTTAATAGCAAGCTGTTGTCCTGTCTCTATGAGCAGGATGCTGCAGCTCGCCAGGCAGACAGGAAGAGAGACAGTGAGCAAATGTCTGCAGGAAGTACCGACAACCCACCAGCAGGAGCAGCTAATAGTGCAGATGAAGCTACTGACGAGGCTGCAACAGGTACATTCATGCTGCCATGGTGGCAGCTTAATATGGTGTATACAGTAAAATATCACAGAGCCCAGGCTTAAGTGGTAAGGATGTATTTGTCTTCGAATTTCACAGATGGTGCTGTGGGCGGAGAAAATAGCCAGACCTCTGAGGAGCAGCTTGAAGAACCAGTGACAAAGCGGCAGAAGACAGAAGGGTATGCAAACATTTTTTATCTCACTCCTAGAAATGTTACTTATTTATTGCACTATATGTAAAAATGTTATTACCTCTGCAAATATTGAATACCGGTGAAGTTGTTACTGCAAGCTAAAAGGTGGATGAAGGCCCTAAAACTGAATAATATTTCTGTGGATTTTGTTTCTCACAGTCAATTGTATGGTTATTTTGGGTTAGACAGAAGTTTGTGTGTTATTGTCCTAAATCAAGTATCTACCCAAATTACAGTAACAAAAAAGAAGCATTTCTACCAGTTAAATGAGCCTAACATTGAACCAAATCACAGCCATCATCTTGATACCCATGTGTTTAATACTACAATCATAAATAACTGCTCGAATACAATATTTGCTGAACTGTTGTGGTTCAAGTACCTTTAATTCACCCTGCATCCCATTAATATATTTGACTGATTTAATTTGATCTTTAGGCCAAATAAGGATTTTTAGACACTAAAACAGTTTGAAAGTGATGAAGTAACAAAGCACCACCCTAAGGTGCTCTGTATGCTTCCGTCATATCTTTAAAATAATAACAAAATGTTCTTTCTGTTTGAGATTTAGTGTAATTTACAACCAAAGAAAGGCTTTTCTAGCAGGTTTTTTCTCATGTAAAATGTAAGCATCTCCATAGTTTTTCTCCAGGGATGCTGTGCACATAACTCATATGTTTTTGCTTATGTCATAATTCTAACGGTTGTATGATTACATTTCAAGCATAGTACTGGCTCTCTCCATGTTGGGCAGAGCAAGTGTGATGCATTTCCATATCCGCAAGGAAACTTGATTATTTAGTTACTCAATTGGAAACTCTAACATCCTTCTGTAGGGAAACAGTTTACGTTTTTATGCTGAGAAGATGTAAGCTGCAGCTTAATCAATTATGACAAAGGGAGTGCTGTACTGCGTGCAGCCATTTTTCTTCTGTATTGATGAAAAATTAATTGGGCACTGCTGTTTCACTGCAGTGTAAAATATAAGGTGCAGGGCTTTCTGACTCATCTTAAGATCTCAACATTTAAAGTTTCATGTTTTGTTTTTTTTTCCTCAGGTCAGAGGAACCTAAAGAGCAACATGTGGCCGAGTCGGTCACAACAGCTCAATCAGAGAGCAACAGCAACACAGTGGACACCCAGTCAGAAGGTAACACCAAATAAAAAATGGTTTCTTAATGCAATCTTGATATAATGTTATCAGCTCAGTATTTATATATTTCTGTCTTCTGGCCTTTTCCTAGACTGCGTCAGTCAGGAGGATGAATGCTTCAGCAGGGGACCGGATGACGTGATAACAGAGGAGAACAAAGCTGATAATGTAAGAAAAGCTCAACACAAGATGAAGACAATGTAATGAAATGAATTTATGGTAGCGTGTTGAAATTGCAGTTGATCCCACACAGGGAGAACCGAGTTGTTATGTAGTCTGGAAAACAATATAATTTCAGTATTGAAAAATACAGGTCTTTCTTTTCTGGGTTTTTTTCTCTTTGTCTCAATTTCTCTCTCCTTCTCTTTCACATTCTCTCTTTTTTTCTTTATGCCTTTCCTTTTGTCTTCATTTCTTTACTTCCTCTGTCATTTTTCTTACTTGTATCCTTTCTTCTTTCCTTCCTTACTGACTGTGTTATCAGTCTCTGGTGATATTTAGAAATTCATAGGAGAATTTTGTGTTTATATTTTTAAACAGCTGAGTTAGACTGAGAACTCTGGATGAGTAAGTCTGTAAAGTATGACATTTTTACACAAAAATGTGTAGAAAATCCTAGATCTAACTACACATTCAGTTCTGGAGACGTTTTCACAAATCACAAATGTATTTTAAAGGATTTGTGTGTGTACTGAATAAGTTATCATAAAATTATTCAGCACAAGTTTTGTAGACTGCACTTTTCCATGTTAATCTCATCTAAATGGGATCCAAATGCCTAAAAATTGTGAAAACATTTAAATAGTTATTTATGCACACCGACTTTAGCTGAACTGTACTTCACAAGACTCGTATTCCTGTTAGACAGAAAGTATTGTGATGCTTTCTTATGATGAAACATCCCAATTGTTATCAGCTAGTATAATTTTCTCTGTATTTCCAAAGGCCTGCGGGGGTTTGTCAGCCCCGTCACCGTCTGCCAGGCCGACCGAAGATACTGAGCAGGTGAATGAACCAACAGAGGAGGACAAAGACGCCTCACTAGGTTTTCCAGATAGCCAGGACGAAGAAGAAGCATCCGAGGGTTCAAACAAGTTCTACTGCTACCTCTGCAGCATTACCTGCTTCAACCAGCAAGTAGGTGGAATGCATACACAACACTAGATTGAGATTTTTGTCAAGTAAGAAACACTGTGGAGCTGTCTTTTAAGTCCGATCTGTTCTTTCTGTAGAACTTCAGGAGTCACATGAACAGCATTTCCCACCAGCAGAGGATGATGGAAATCCAACACATGAGCAACGCCTGCCTGGTCACTCTGCTCCCCCGAGTGCAGGAGTCTCTGCAGGGCGCCAGCAAAGATGGGTCAGTTTTAAATACAGAAAAACCTTTTTTTATTTTTCCTTCATGTCATTGTTACCTATTGTCTTCATGTGATGTTTTTTTGTTCATGACAGAGAGAAAAAAGCAGACCTGAAGCAGTGGTGTGCTACTTGCCACACCCACTTCACCAGTAGCATCTCAGATCACCAGCGCTCAGAGGAACACAAGGTAAATTTCAGGCAAGTAAATTCACACCATGGACGTTAGAAAACTGTTGGTCTAACAAGAATCTGCTGCTTCTTTCTTTTTTTTATCTCCACAGCTTGCTAGTAAAACCGACCTGTCCTTCTGCGCCGTCTGCCAGAAGCGCTTCAAAACCTCGCAGAACTTTATAGAGCACCTGCATTCTCAGGAGCACAAGCAGAAGGTAAGAGCAAGCCTACCTTTAATCGTTTTTTTTAGGAGTAAAATCTAAGCTGTTACCATGCTACGTTGTTGCAAACACTTTTGTTTTTGTTGATGTTTACCAGATCAAGGAAAAAGGCTGTGAGACTTTGGCTAAGCTCACCAACATGGGGACAGATGGTTTTTCGTGTGAGCTGGAAGCACAGGAATTGGAAAAGAATAAAGGAGACCAAGGAAGCAGTCAGGTGAGATTCACAATAATTTAAATTTTATGTCATAATCAGCAGAGATTTTAGCTCAGTCTTACTTTAGTAAGATGAACCTTTCACTTTGACAGGATGGCTGGCCCGCCTCCAAAGAGGTGGCCCTGAATGACATGACCAGCGATGAGCAGTATGACCCCGACATCATCTATGGATCCAGTTTCTTAGATCCAGTGGCAGGCTTCCTCTGCAGGCTTTGCAACAAGTTTTACCTCTTTGAATCTTCTGCTCTGCACAGCCACTGCAAGTCACTGCAGCACTTTGAGAACCTTAAGGTGCTCCCATTACCTTATTTACCAGATGTTTACGAAATGTGTTGTAGTCATCATCAGAAATGAACAAGCTATGGATGTTTAGCACCAGATGTGACCTGAATCCAAGCTGAATTCTTTGATTTTTGGATTACTGATGAATGTTCTTCTCTCGTCTGCTTCACAGAGCTACAAAGCGATGGTTGGAGAAAAAGGTGAAGACTCTCAGGCCTCAACAAAATCCATCGCAGCAGCAGACGGCCTCAGACCCGTCACAGAAGCATCAGACTGTTCACAAGAAAATTTGCTCACTACTGACACGAGTGAAGCCGATGGCCTAAACTCTACGAAATTGATTTCACTGACCAATCTGAGAACACAGGAAGAAGATCAGCTGAAAGAGAAAGAATCGGAGGCCGCCTCGATCTCACTGGACTTCAACCAACAGCTCAGTCCTGAACACGAGGAGAGTCCAGTTGCTCTGGCTGCTGTCAGTAGAAAGGAGGCAGACTCAGTGCCTGCAGCTGCTGCTGGGGATTCAAACGGAGAGGAGGAAGAGGAGGAGGAAGCTCCTGCTGTCCCTGGGAAAAAGAACTGTGGAGGAAAGGGAAGAAGCGTAGGTAAACGACGGTCAGGGAGGGCAGCAAACAGACGCTGAGTCTGAAACACCATGTAGGAATGAAACCATGTAATGTTTTGCAACTATGGGACTGTAGTCTCAGCCCTCCTTACTGGGAAATGTAAGGGAATTACACCAAAAACCAGGAAGACTGGCTACTGAAAACAGTAGAAGATCCCTCCTCAGAGTGGGAAAGTAACAGTTCCTAAATGGAAGCTTTTGCTTTCAGTTGTGAATTAGGCTCTTTTGGCTATAAAATAATAATTTGAATTTTATTTGTAAGCCATACCCTAATGTCACTACAATCTAAAATGAGCTACAGAGAAGATCATCGTGGTAATTAACCAGTAGATGGCGCTATAGTACATCGTAACAGGCATTTTTGGGCATTTAGCACAGACACATTGCACCAAGGGTTTTATGCAGACAGTAGGGAGAACGACATTATTTTGCAGTTTGAAACTGGATTGTATTATTCTGAAGTCACATTTTAAAAAGCATTGGTACTCACTGTATTAACTACACATTGCAAGTTAAAGTAGGTACAGGTTGTGCAGAAGTAGGGCTTGTAGTTTGACTTCAAATTCCAGAGGTAAAATTTCACTTAAATTTTATGTGAAGTGTAACAATTTTCTCAGGCCATAAAAACTGTATGATGTCAACTGCAATAGAAGATGTACGCTGGTCCTCCCTGCTGTCCTTAGGCCAGGGGACCAGGGAGTGCATATTGTCACATGATTGTCAAAGTCCATACTGATGGTGAAGTGGAAACATTTTTCACCTTATTTTTCATAGTAAGCTGGAATGTGGTCTGCATGAACAGTTCAACAAGTTGAAGTCGTTTGAAAGTGTTAAAGTTGCACTTTGGATTGAGACAGATGGATCAGCTCCATAGTCAGATTCAGCACATTCATGTTCCTTTTTGTTAACATTTTGGTGAACAAAAGTAGGCCACATCTGTAGCTTTTTAAAATAGTTGTGTTGTTGTGGACACCTGAAAAACTTTCAACTAAACCAGGGCTACTTTAAAGCACTAAAAAAGATTAGCAACAGCACATCAAAGGCTTCACACACCAGTCTGAATCTGAATTTAGATCATTACATTTCATACTGAAATATTTCAGGTGATGTTAATTATCCACATTTTAACTACCCTGGCCCCAGAGAGGGATTGCATTCAGAATCCCAGTTGGTGTCACATTTACTCCTTATGAAGTTCCTTGAAGGCAACTATGAGCATCCACAGCACTATATAGTTTGCAGTAGTTGACTCAAGTTTCCCCTCGTTCCATTTTCCTTTCATAGAAATGCATTTGAATTTTTTTTTTTCATGAAATGTTTGTGTAACAAGAAGTTGCTACAAACTGTCCTCTCCATTTTTGAAGGTACTAGTTACTTACTGTAGGGTGTACAAGTGTGTAACTGCAAATGTTAAAATAGAGGATATGTCACTTCCCTCTTTTACTGGTTTTCTGTTCTGGAAACATTTCATCTTCCATGCTAGTTTAGGATATCTAAAACCGCACACAGGCAAAAAAAACAAAAACTGACACCTGTAGCAGCATTTGTAGTTATGGCGACGAGTCTGATTGTCACATGTTGGGTTTTTCTTTATTTCTGAAGGAATAAAGATGTGCGCTGAACTTTACTCTTAACACGTCAAACCTGAATAGTTCAGGGGAGAGAGATAAATGCATAGATAGTAGTTTTGAATAAAGCTGTATGTTTCCTATGGTATTTTTATTCAGCTACTGACAAATTGAGATAAACAACCAGGGGATGTTTTTTAACTGCTGGAAGTTTATTGTATTTTTGATTGATTGTTTTCTGTTTCAGAGTAATCTTAATTTATATTAAAATGTCTGACAATTCCCACAATGTGTTGATGTAATTTTAATTCTTTAAACTTACACATATTAAATGAGTTAAGGGACAGTAACATTATATCACAGATTGATGGAGCTGAAGAGAAATGAAACATCTAGACTAAATCTTGGAACAAAAGACAATTTTACGTAATTATTTCCATATATATATATGCACACACAAGCCTGAAACATGGTTAATATTCAACAGGATCTAACTTGAGCTGATATCTGGACAAATCTTGGTTTTCTAGATGCAGCTTTTTTTAGAGCAGCAACAAATTTGATTGGATTTTCCAAGTTTGTCAAGGGAAACCAGAATTTACAGCAACTCTAATCCACTTCGATCATCTCTGTCCTTGCCTTCACATTTATTTGATCTTGTTACTGATTTTCTTCATGTTGGTTTTGCTCGCTTGGTAAAGAAGACTCCTGCTCCACGGCTTGATGCTCGTCTTGGGTTGGAGAGCCAGTTAGCTGAGCCTTGAAATCCTGACGGGCTTGCCGATTTGACTCCAGCAGTTCGTGTAGTTTTCCATTAAGTGCGTCATTGCGCTCCTCCAGGTCATCAAGATAGGAGTTGATTTGATCCAGCATGTTGTTGATCGCGGCGTATTCTGTAGATAAACAAACACTATTTACTTAAACTTTATGATGCAACCACAACTTCAGTCCATTTTGTGGTAGTTTGTGTGAAAGACGAAACACAAAGTAGAACATAAATGACGCTTCACTGTGTGAGTGGCACATTCAGGATAATTTTCAAATAGCTTGAACTCTGGTCCATTAGAGGTCCACCTTAAGGATGTTTTACAACCTCTTATAAAGTTCCAGTATTCACATTTTCTTCTAAATATTTTTAAGCAGAATGTAGCATAAGTAGCGTAAAGTAAGAGACAGGTACTGTGTTAAACATTAAATTGAGGTTCATTGTCCGCTGTATTATGCGATAATCAGCGAGCGTCACCTTCGTCGCCAAATTCGTCGTCGTCGTTGATGATGCCATCTTCACTGGAGATGTTTGGGTCTCCATTTGGTCCAGACATGTTTTGAAGTCCTTCCCTTCTTAGCTTAAAGCAAAACTATTGCTGCTAACCTTCAGCTGGCAGGAACTGTCATCAGTGAAGGCGCTGTTGTTCGGAGTTTATTGGGTTAAATTTATCTGAATTAACAAGGAGTTCGATTTTTGACGAATACTCTAAGGTTGTCTACGGATTACATTAGTGTTCTACAAGAAAAAAAGTAAAAACAAGCCCGGTATATCCGATCAACCAGCCGTGTAATATTTGCGTACCGACCCAATGAATTGTGGGAAAATAATGGGAAGCATTTCAGAGCGAAACAAGAGGACTCACTCTGTCTAAAGTTTCTTCTCAAGAGTTAATCAAACATGTAATTAATCGTTTCTCAAAAAAGATTTTAAAAAAACTCAAAAATTAATTGAATTCACTTACATTTATGGAAGTGATTCATTCTATTCAAACCAAGACACGTTTTTCTTTTTCTTTTTTTTACAATACCGTTCATAGTTTCGAAAAAGATGTACGAAGTGAACACTCTTACTTCTACTTCTCTCCGAGCTGAGCCGTCAGGTCAGCTGACCTGAAGCTCTGAGTGTAAAGCTTCTTACTGTCAGGTTTTAAACATGCAAACATGTTATAAATTATTAAGAGAGTAATTATTTATCATATATGTTATAGATATAAATACAGGTACTGTATCTGTAATTATTCAAATTTGTTAAGTTATTAGACGTTAGATTATAATTAGATTAATAAAATGCACAAATCATTCATAAAAATACGATACATTCAAATAGTAAAATAAAAATCTAGTTATTTCACAGTTTTGAATTATATTAAGGTTCCAATGCTGAAGTGCAAACTGATTAGTGGAATAATTTGTTCTCTGTAAATAAATAAAGTAATAAAGTAATTTGTTCTCATTACCAGCCAAAACTTCTACAATATTCAAAATATCTGAGCATGGAAATAATTATAAATGAATATTGCTACTAATGGACCTCTGACATCTCATTGGTTAAGCAGTATAACACTTCAAACCAGCAAAACCAATAACTAGAGCAGTATTGGCCAAATAAATTCATAATGCTGATATTATGACAATTAAATATTTAGAAACAAAGACATATTGACGTTTTTTTTAAAAAAAACTGTAATAAAAATCTAATGGCATATTTATTTAAATATGTGCTCCTAAATTAAATAAATGGAGTAAAAGGTTGTCCTTTCTGACTTTGGTCAGTAGAGGGCGCTGACACGGAGAAACAGAGGTAACATCAAATCACGTGTCGTTAGCTTCCTGTTTGGGAGGGGGGCTTCCTCACAACACGCTGGGATTTGTTTGGCAGTGTTTTTCCAGAGATGGATGAATTACCTGCGGATATCAGAACATTTCTAACTGATCACCCCTTTTTCCAGCTCACAGATGGCAAAAAGGTTTACAAGAAATCCGCTAAATATCACTCAAAATACACCTGTACTTGTGCAACGTGATGTCGCAGCATGCTAACTTACCTGTTTAGTAAGTTTGATCGATTTTTAATGTTAGTTAACATGTGTTTGCAGATCAAATGCACCCTAAACGGACACGAGTTGCCCTGCAGCCTGGCGGAGCTACACTCTTTTATCCAAGGAAAGAAATATAAGAAACTGAATGCAGAAGCAGAGTTCAACTACAGCCAGTATGAGCCACACATTGTATCAAGCACGATGCAACCGTAAGATTTCCTCTTGTTTGTGTCACTTTACTGTGTTGTGGCATTTACGCAGCGCTTATTCGGTATAAACTGCACTTGGATCACATTTTCTGATCTTTTTTTCCCCTAGCAATCGGCTCTTCTGCAAACTGACCCTGAGACATCTCAACCGGCAGCCAGACCATGTCCTAAGACACGTCAGTGGGAAACGTTTCAAGAAAGCCCTTTTTCAATGTCAGTGCATCACTTATTTACATGAATGGTGCTTTGTAAGAGTTTGTGGTTTGACGAGTACCTGCACGTCATTGCATGCAAGACAAAAAGAGACATTTTGAATCATTCAGGAAGGAAGTTTAAATTATCTGATCATGATGAGGAGGATGTGTTTTTGCTGAAATCTATCATTCTTACTCTGCTCTTTCTAAAATATGTTTTGGCCCATTGGTGTGGATGAAAATCAAACCCTTATTAGGATATTTGTATGTGTTGCTTCCTTATATCTCCTAAAAACAAAGACAATTTGAGCAAATTATAAAAACAAAAACAGAGCAAGACAGACTAGCACATGAGTTTGTATTCGAATGAGAAAATTAGCAATAGCAGGGTAAATGATGAGGGTCTTTTTGTGTTTACAGATGAGGAGTGTACGGGGCAGGGAATTGAGTTTGTTCCAGCCAGACTGAAACAGAAGAAGCCCAAAAACACAGGAGAAGAAATGAGTCAGTCCTCAAAAAGACGACCTAACGGCGTGTGGGAACCTTCATCCAGCGAGGAAGAACACAGCGACTCAGAAGACAGCATGAGCGACCTCTATCCATGTCAGTACATATTGTCTCAGTTGCATTTATTGGCACAAGTTGGTCTTTTGTTGCAGCAGTATAATTGTTCCCTGAATATCAACACTTTAAGAATATTTATCTGTTGATGGGAAAATCTAATGCTGAGAAATAATTGATCAAAAAAAGTAGTGGCACAAATTATTGGCATCCCTGGATTTCTTTCTTTTTTGAGCTCTTGATCTTGGCCTATTGCAGTTAATTTAGTTTCCTTTTAGTAAAGTTCATGAAATGTTTCATTTAAATTTCCTGGCAATTCCATGGTGCCATTTTTGAAACTACAACCCTCTTTGTTGTAGTTCTTAAATTATATACACTGCTCAAAAAAATAAAGGGAACACTCAAATAACACATCCTAGATCTGAATGAATGAAACATTCTCATT
>CAEFZY010043677.1:0-20114 GCA_903066815.1 Brachyrhaphis roseni
GTCAAAGAAGAAATAAAGGTTGAAAAACCACCAAAAGAAGAAATAAAGGTTGAAAAACCACCAAAAGAAGAAATAAAGGTTGAAAAACCACCAAAAGAAGAAATAAAAGTTGAGAAACTGCCCAAAGAAAAGAAATCTGTCAAAGAAGAAATAAAGGTTGAAAAAACCCCAAAAGAAGAAATAAAAGTTGAGAAACCACATAAACAAAAGAAACCTGTCAAAGAAGAAATAAAAGTGGAGAAACTGCCCAAAGAAAAGAAATCTGTCAAAGAAGAAATAAAGGTTGAAAAACCCCCAAAAGAAGAAATAAAGGTTGAAAAACCACCAAAAGAAGAAATAAAAGTGGAGAAACTGCCCAAAGAAAAGAAATCTGTCAAAGAAGAAATAAAGGTTGAAAAACCCCCAAAAGAAGAAATAAAGGTTGAAAAACCACCAAAAGAAGAAATAAAAGTGGAGAAACTGCCCAAAGAAAAGAAATCTGTCAAAGAAGAAATAAAGGTTGAAAAACCCCCAAAAGAAGAAATAAAGGTTGAAAAACCCCCAAAAGAAGAAATAAAGGTTGAAAAAACCCCAAAAGAAGAAATAAAAGTTGAGAAACCACATAAACAAAAGAAACCTGTCAAAGAAGAAATAAAAGTGGATAAACTGCCCAAAGAAAAGAAACCTGTCAAAGAAGAAATAAAGGTTGAAAAACCTCCAAAAAAAGAAGAAATACAAGTGGAGAAACTGCCCAAAGAAAAGAAATCTGTCAAAGAAGAAATAAAGGTTGAAAAACCACGAAAAGAAGAAATAAAGGTTGAAAAACCACCAAAAGAAGAAATAAAAGTTGAGAAACCACATAAACAAAAGAAACCTGTCAAAGAAGAAATAAAAGTGGAGAAACTGCCCAAAGAAAAGAAATCTGTCAAAGAAGAAATAAAGGTTGAAAAACCACGAAAAGAAGAAATAAAGGTTGAAAAACCACCAAAAGAAGAAATAAAAGTTGAGAAACCACATAAACAAAAGAAACCTGTCAAAGAAGAAATAAAGGTTGAAAAACCCCCAAAAGAAGAAATAAAGGTTGAAAAAACCCCAAAAGAAGAAATAAAGGTAGAGAAACCTCCAAAAGAAGAAATAAAAGTCGAGAAACTGCCCAAAGAAAAGAAACCTGTCAAAGAAGAAATAAAGGTCAAGAAACCTCCCAAAGAAAAACTAGGTGTTGAGAAACCTGTCAAGGATAAGATACAAGAAAAGAAACTTTCAGCAGAAGGAAAATCTGAACAGAAACGCCAAACAGAAAGAATAGGAGTAAAGAAACCCAAAGAAGGTAAGAACAAAAGGAAATTTCCAGTAAACTACCATAACCCTAAATAATTTAGCTTTCAAGTGTTTCAGGAACCCAGTTTCAAGGATTCCATCAAATCCTCTTCATAGTCATATACACTCTGCTAGGATATGGTTTAGCATTTCAGTGATCATCATCAATGCTCTCAGTGTGATATGTATGCACAAGATCAGATTTCTGAATGGCTCTACGGTCTACACAACTTCATAAGTTGGTGAGAAGGAAATTGTCATATATTGAAGAAGTACAACAGGATTGAACATTTCAGAAAGATGAAAAACTGAACTAAGAGACAAGAAGCCAAGAAACAGGAAATAAGAAATATGGAAGTGAGGAAATAAGGCGGGAGCTGCCTTATTTTCCTTCCAAGCGATGATATGGCTGATTATTTACCTCTTTGTTCTAGATATTAAGCCCAAAAGAACAATCAAGCGGGTGTTTCCAACTGTCCTCAGGAAGCAACATCTTAATGTGACAAAACTTGGTGAGGCAATGTGAAACATTTGTGTATACATGTTTAATGTGTGTTTTATAAAAGACACAATTCACAAAAAGCTCTTAATATAAAAATGCAACTAAAATACAGAGGTGCTGAAAATGCAAAATTTTATGTAAGTTTTTTTATTATTATTTTAATCCAAAACTGTTTTATGTAATCCATGTATAGATTTTTAAGAAACTTGCAGAAATAAATTTGAGTCCATTTTAGTTTCCTCTTTATCTTTTCACCTGTTGAGGTTTCCAAAGAGAAACTTCATGAAGGAAGGGAAAAATCACTGTATACACTGTAAACAGTGGCCAATTTTACAACTCAGCTGAGTTTATTTTTACATTTTTAATGTTACAATTTGTTTTGTTGAGTAAAATAAAAATGTGTTTGTGAGGAATGGTGTTAATCCCTCTAGTTGATATGCAACTAGAGGGATTTCAGGTATTGAAATTAATACTTGCACGTAGATTTGCATATGTTTGTTTGGGTTGCTGAAATCACCTTATTTTTACACAGAAACCACTCCAATCAAGACCAAAAAGGTGGCAGTTGTGAAAAGTAAGAGTCACAATCACCACATTCACATTTAGATGAGCCGCTAAAGCAGTTTTCAGTTTTAATAACCTTTTGTTGTCTCTCAAAGAGCTCGAAATCCCAGACCAAAACATCTCCTTAACAAAGACGAAAGTAAAGGCAGTGCCACTACGAAAAGGTACGTCTTTACAGTTATTCTTGTCGTGTGGTAGGTTGTGCTGATGGGCCCAAATTGCGGGTAGATTTTGGTGATATAATGAAAGAAAATGAAGAACAAAAAACTTACAGCTATCACAGGAAACCAAGGGAGCCAGGAGAAAGGGTTATAGGAACTAGGAGAGTGAATGCTGGAACAATGGACCTGGGCTGACTAGGTTACTGACTGCAGGTGTGAGAGGAGAGAGAGAAAGTGGCACAGGGGGAGAGGGAGCATACACAGTGAATCTGACAGTAAACCAAAACCAAACATAGGGAACATTATTAAACTATAGTAACAAAGAATAACACAATAAGCAAACACAATAAAGTAAAATCATTAAAGAAGGACTGAACTAAAGAAAATCAAAGATTGAGAAGCCTGACAAGAGAGAACAGTTGCTGAAAGTTTCAATAAATCCAAACCAGGAAGTAAACTCCTTGTTTTTGTTGCAGTTCTTGAGGCTCCAAAAGAAACAACCAAGCCAACAAAAGTCAAAAAAGGTAATGTAGTGGCTGAAGCTGTAGTTAAGTTTTTTTTTTCATCCCAATGTTTTAGGGTTTTTTTTTCTTGCATCAGAAACCTGGTCTGAAATATGTTTTATTTGCTTCAGTTGTTGAGGTTCTTAAGGAGAAGAAGATTGAACCTATCACTCAGAAAAAAGGTTCGAGTCTTTCAAGTTATCCAGTTTTCTCTTTTTGGATTCATCTCAAGATGTGTTTGTGTTACACTAATATCTCGTTAATTTTAAGAAATATTTATTGCATCAACATGAATGTTCTTTCCATTTTTAGATGACAGTTTTCTATGTAATTGTGTTCTACATCTTATGATTTTTATTCCTGTGTATTAATTTATTCGTGTTTCAGCAGCTGCTATTAAGGCAAAACCAGCACCTGCTGAAAAGAAGAAAGGTAGGGAGATTCAGTGGTTTGTCTGTTGATTCATTTTTATTTTATTTAGTAAAATTGCAGTGAAAGTAGTTCATTGATGATAGTATGATTTATTGCCACACATTACAATAGTGACTTTGCTAAAAATGGTGTCTTTATTACAGAATTTGCTACCTAGATTTTAGTCAGGAAATAATTTGATGCTGAAATAATAAACACTTTTAATGTGAAGGAAGGCATTTGTCAAATGACAAATTAAATTAAATTAAATCAATTCCTCAGAATGAGATTTTAAGCTGTTGTCTACAAAGGCAAATATTGTTTAAAGTGTTTTTGGCCTGAGGGTTTTAATTACTGCCACTTTTATTTACTTGATGTCATAAATCTATTTAAATCTGTCTAAATACATATTTGAGAGGATTTTTGTTAACAGCAAGAAGCTACACTTCAAAGAAGAGCTTTTGGAGAACGCTAGAAAAACAAGTTATGCTTTATAATTTCAAGATGTTTCAGCTTTTATTATATAAAAAGCCTTCGATCTAACATATTGATGCAAACATTGTTTGCCTTGCTCTTATTTTTCAGAGAAAACTGTCCTGAAGCAGATGGTAAAAGATAAAGTTAAAGGTAAAGATTGAAAACATTTTTGTTGCCAACACTATTTTACTAAAATATGCGAAAATACTGAAATACTTTACATGAGATAATTATGCAATACTTGTAAACAATTATGAGTTTAATATTTTTTAATTTGCAGAAGACAGAGTTCTTAAAGAGAAACAGGAGCCAGCAAAGAAAGGTACAGTTTTTTACCAGTATTCTTCTGGCGTTCATATCAGTGTGGCTTCATTTACTTATGTAGAAAACTGTTGTTGTAGAAAAACCTGCTGAGAAGGCTGCCAGAGACGAGAAGGTTGAAGGTACTGAATAGTTTCTGTAACGTCTGGTATTGTAATCTGAGTTTGCGTTAACAATATGCCGTCTTGTTAACAGAACAACTTTTGGACAGCTTTCCCATGGATGGTAAGCACAAATTTCTTCTTACTGAATAAAATATACACAACGGTTTAAATTGAAAAATAATTTTAAAAAAAATAAAATAAAGAAAACTGGCTGGTATGTTTCTCTCCAGACGAGCTGCCGTACTTCCAGTGTTTCTTCCTGGACGAGGATGAGGCTCAGTTTCCATTTTATGCCTTCTCACCTCTACACATTTAACTCCTGGTGTGCATCTAATCTGAGGTGGCCTTACTCATAACGACAAAGTCCTGTCACACTCCGGGCTGCAGAAACATGGCAGCACCCGTTCACTGTGTCCAACAAGCGACCAGGGCGGCTGAAATGTGACAGACTGTTTTTATCATTTTGTTCGCGGGTCTGGTTGAGCTCTCGGTTTGAATACACGAAGACAGCGTCATTCCTTTTGATTCATTTCCAATTTCTGCACTCCAGTTATATTTTAACTTGAACAACCAAGACTTTTGCAAATAGTCTGTGCATATATTTTGTTTGCTTTTCAAATATAACACATTTCTTGTAATCTCACTGATTTAAAGAATTTTGTTCTCTTACAGGAAAAAAAAAATCTGAAACATAACAGAATTTTTCTTTTAATTTTTGCATGTAAACTATGGGATGGAATGACACTGCTCTGTATCTGAAAGCTCCCAGACTCACTGGCAGGATGATACCTGCGATTGAGTCTTATTTAATGGAACCATCTGCACCAAATGCTTGTTTAAAAGTTGGTGCTACTTTTCTTGAACTCTGCTTTGAGTCCAAGTTTATTTTGAGATGGTTTTCACCATCTGGTCTCTGTAATTCCTTGACTGACCAAACACATGACGTCGTTACCAGCTGTACCTGATACATTTGGGGTAAGTAGGTTCTTCTGCCCAGGTAACATCTAAACATCCTGGTGTTGAGGTGTTCACTGAGGGCTAAACCCGACATCGATCGTGCAATAGCAACTGATTTGCTTATCCGTTGCTCCCGACTAGCAATGTTATTGACTGCATGGTGGATTCCACGCAGAAACTTTTAAGCGTTTTCTGAGCCGTGGTCCAACTTAGACCTGGCAACACAGAAATCCTGAGATGCTCACGGATTGAGCTTCGCCAGCTGCATATGGTTCATTGGCTTTTTTGCAATTAAAAAAAGCCAATGTCTCCTGTCTTCTGCTGCACAGAAGACAGGAGGAGTGCTCTGATTTAAGGCACCAGTCCTGAGTCAAATGTAAAACTCCTTACAGCTTCAGAGGAAATTGTAGGAACAAGCTCTACGATGGGGCACATGTTGCAGCTCTCCAGTAACTTAAACTGTAAAGGCTGTATATTACAGTGATGTTTATAAATACCCACCAGAAATGTGGTTGGTGTGTTCCTCGGTAAGGGTGAGCTGTCCTGTCCTCGTTGCATATTTGTAGGAGAAATGTGCAATACTTAGTTAGTGTAATGATCCCATTGATTTGATGGTATCTTTGGCTCTTTTAATAACCTGTGCATGTTGCGTGTGTGTTTTATGCTCCCATATGTTGAGCCTACATGACGACTTCCTTTGAATCAAAACCTAAGTAGTAGCAGCAACACATGAAATACTGATGCAATTTTAAATCAGGAACTCGTGTTGCTCAGAGACAACAAGAATCTTGATGTAAATAGTTTAATAAATGAAACAGAAATGCTTATTTTAACTGGAACCATTACCACCTAAACTGCATTTTTCCTGCTGTAAACTTATATTATGTATAAATTTGTTAGGCCCTCAGTATTTTTGTCAATAAAAACAATATGTCAGCAAAATATTGCTATGTACGTGCTTTTTTTTTTCCTCTTAAAGCTACAATAACATGGCTTAGATCAAATACAAATCTCCAATTGGAGGCACTTCAATAGTGTCAGCATGTCAGAACCAGACCTCTTTAACAATTACCATCTCAATATTAACATTCAGGTAATAACTGGCTACTGCTTTTATTTTATCACCCTTACTGTTACTGCAAACTTTTAAAGATTGAGAGTTGAGATCCAACTACAACTAACAAATGTTAGGTCAGCATACTCCCATACGAAGCGAGACTGGGGTTAAAGCAGGTCAGTTTACACCAGTGGGACAGATTTCTCACAAAGAGGAAACGTTTGTCATTCTCCTGTAAAGAGTGGTCTACGTACATCCAAATATTATCTCTGTTACAACAAAGATAAGCCCCCTTTCTGGCACTTTAATTAAAGACTGTAAACCTTGGGCTGCAAGGTTTCTTTTAACCATTAAAAAGCCGAAATATTTGTGCAAAAGCTTTTTTTAGTGATCACATTATAAATGAATTATTGTAATGTCAAATCTCTTCGCCTGGGTTTACCTGAACCATTTTTGCGCGACTGATTAACTGAGAAGTGGCCGGGAGTTCAGACGTGAAGAAAGGCGCACTGATAAGAGGAGCGGAGACTGCTGCTTAGCTTCAGAAATTCATCCATCTTTATACTGAAAAGCTTTTCAATATAAATCACTATAGCACTGAATCCCTTCACTGTTTGCATGAATCACTTTGTGCGAACCACTTAATTGAGAAGTGGTCAGGAGTTTCGATGTGAAGAATGGCACGCTGATAACAGGAGTGGAAGCTGCAGCTTAGCTTCATTCAAATGCAAAATAAACTTAAGGAGTGTGAAACATTCTAGTATCTGCAGCTGGAAAAACGTTTCCTGCTGGGCTCCAGATGTGGATTTAAACGACTAAACACTGAAAATTGGAATGCTTTGAACTGTCCCGTCTCATCAGGGTTGGTCCACGCAACATCAAATGATGCCTCTACGTAATGACACCACAAATTAAACTGGATCATCCCGAGGCGGATGACAACAGCAAACATATCATAACGGCTGCATGCAGCGTTGCAAAAAAAGGCTAACCCAGTGAAGGAACGGAGATAAAAGGGAACAATGTTGCACCGAGAAGTTTTACGGAGCACATGTAGAGGGTCTGAAAGATTAGGAAAGTTTAATTTAGCGATTTATTTCACATGTTCACTTTTAATACATGAGTCAGAAACAGTTTAGGCCCTTGATCATTACCAATGTATCTTACAGAGGATCTCACAAAATAATGGGAAAGGGAATGTCTCGAGGATCAGGATATAGAAAGTTATATATCAGAAATTGTAATACTGTGACCAGTGTTTTGTTTTCCAGAGTCTGGAATTGTATGGCCTCACCTGTTGTTGTTGTTGTTGTTGTTCCAGTCTATTCTTTTTAATGCAGATACTGTACTGTTCTTACTCAAGGTTATCATGCATCCCCATGACTACAAAACTGTGTTTATGTAATGAAAAGAAGTCAAGTGCAAACCATTGTTTTTCATTTTAGGTAAAAAGGAGAAGCGCTAGTTGATGGTTTACTGTGCTGGGATAAATGGTGTCCTCCTTCCTTTTAGACCTTCTCATATGTGCGGATTGAGTTGACTCCCTGAAAGGTTAACGTCTAGAAAAAGAGATAAAGCAAGGCGAGTTAGATACACTGAGAATATTTTGTAAAGGAAACATAAGTTTTGTTTAATTTTACTTGCATCATGAAAACCATGATGCAAGTGGATCAGAAAAAATAAAAAGTTCTTTCTGATCCTGTATAAATCACTATACTACCGGTTTATTTATCATAATTGTTTTGTAATGATTTAATTCATAAATATTTTAGTTTTTACAGTACTAAGCTTTCCACATAACTTTTGTCTGTCTGACTTTATTGAAAAAATATGAAATTAGATGTTTTGATCAGTTAGTACTTGAGTTGCACTTTCACTAAATACTTTCTTTTTTACTTTTGAGTCATTCCTTGGTGGACACTTTTAATTTATGAAAAATTTATATTTAAATAGAGCTACTCTTACCTGATACTAAGCTGACATTTTCCATTATTTTATTTTATTTTATTTTCTTCTTTTCTGACCTGCTTTTCAAACTAACTAAAAATTATTGATGCTCTGTGCCAGTTACATTTTTCAAATTAAAGTTTTACTGAAAATTCCTCAAGTAGTCTATAGTAGAATAAAATTTTGCAGGGTTTTTTGTTTGTTTATTTGTTTGTTTTCTAATTTTATCATGGGCCTATATCATTTTGACCCCAGGTGGACGTTGTCCGCAAACGTTCAGTGAAAGTCTAGTGAACGTTAGCTGAACGTTTAATGGAGTCCGGCGAACGTCGTCATGGCGACGCTCAGGGGATGTCGTCTGAACGTTCAGTGCCTGCTTGATATATTTCTCGAAACCACTCGCTTCAGTGTTAAGCAGAACATGATTTATTTTTCCACCCAGGACAGAATCAGGGGAACGCCTCAAGAACTGCCAAGGGCAGAATAAACTAAGAAATATCATCACGGCGGCAAGTAAAAATAAAGGAAATCTCAATAAAACTCACCAACACCATCTTTCCATTCCTGATTTCTCTAATCAATTTGGTCTCTTTCCCATCCCACCTCTGTGTGTGCACTAATTTGTCTCCCTCCATGGTAAAGGTAGACTACAAGACAGAATGCGAAACACATGGTTAGAACAGCAATGGGTTGTGACTCACACAGAACATTTTGTAGTTTTTACCTTTACATGTCGGTCGTCAGGTGTAATCTCATCAAACTCCTCTCCAAGTTTGCCTGAGACTTCAGTGACCCTGAATCTGCTCTGGGTTTTAATCTCCACTCTATCCCCATTCATGCTGATTATTACTGTTGGTTTGATAACATTGCCCACTTGTCTTGTGGCAAAAGGAACCCCTGCCAAGAGAATATATGGGACTGATTCCACTAATATATTATTTACGGAGCTTCTTTTTTTTTACTAATTCGTCATAAGTATTCTACCTAGTGCCTTCATGTAGTCATCAAAGTTTCGACTTTCCTCCAGTTTCCATGTTGCGCAGAAAGCCTCGACCATTTTTGCAGATGTAATCAGTCCCGTAAAACGGACTTAAGCCCGAGTAGCGCCTGAGTCAAATTAATACTGGGGGCGGAGTCTTCAGGTCACGGGCTGAACAGCTGATTGGTTGTACAAAAAGCGGTCCGACTTTTGATTGGTCAGCCCAAAAACACGATTTCTACAGGTTGTACATTAAGAGGTCAAATTATAAGGCGATAGTGGGACAATCGCTCGGTATATTGTTACATAAACATGGAGAAATAAACACAAAAAAGTATGTTTTCCTGAAAAATAAGTTTCTAATAAGTTTAAAATTCACTTAATGAAGCAGTATTGTTTCAAGTTTCTATTTCTGCTATATTCTCACTGTATATGACAAATAATATTAGAATATTACATCAGACAAAAATAAATAAATAAATGTTTAATACAAAAATGTGGTCTTATTAATAAAAAAAAATAATTAACCTTCTCCTTCCAAGGTGGCATTGGTTAAAAGGAAATGTAAAAGGTATAGTACGAGTCAATAATTGTGATATTGGGAATTTTGATGAAAAACATTTGTATGCTATGTCATTATTCGGTGAAGCTTATCTGTGCCAAAAGTCACTGTAACTGTAACAATTTACTCTGAGCAAACAAGTTGGCAAATAACAGTTCAGAGAAAGCGTTTCTTGTTGCAAATACTGTGCCTGAATTATTTTACAACTTAATAACCTTTCCTCTGTTGCTCTGCATTTCTCCTGAGTCTCTTCTGGTTTTATGCTGTGATGAAGTTCCTGTTGTCAATCAAAAGGTTCTTGGGAAGGAAAAAAATAAACATGAGGAACAGATATAACATTTCTAACATAAAGACCAAAGAACCTGTTCAAAAAAGAGGGCTTTATTGATGCATTAATGCAGATTGCATCCCATCTCTAAGGTGAAAAGGTGGACTCAGGAGAGAGATTCTGTCTTTTTCCTTCTTTTGGAAACCTGCTGAGCCAGAAAGCTTGTGCTCACTTCTTAATAATCAGGAACTTTGTTCATTTTCATTTCTTCCACCCATCACAGACATCTCCACAGAAGTAATGACTGTCAGTCAGTGTTTTGGTTTTAGTCTTAATGTTTCCGCAACTGCAACCGATTTGCTTTAAAAAGAAAAAGAAAAATTTTAGTTTGTTTCAATTTTTTCTTAAATGAATATTTGATTTGGGTGACAGTGCAATAAGCACCTTTAACTGATGTATTTAATATTCAGTTAAAGGTGAATATTAGTTAAAGGTTCAAGATTTAGCAGGCTGCAGCTAGCTTCTTCCAAATGTTTCTGAGTAGTTGCAGTATCCTTGCGACTCCAATCAACCGTGTGCTGACACGGACAGAAACTTCTCTATATCCTTCCTTTCTTACAGATAATTCTGTGAAATTAAGTACTGTGGACCAGTCGGTCGGCAAACAACTATAGGAAGCATAACTGCCACCTGGTAAGGTGTGTGGACTACGTAGCGACTTGTGCCACACATCACTTGATACTGCAACATAAATTATTTTACTGGTGTCAAAAAATCCACCGGTATTACAGAGAGGAGAGGGAGGGCAGGGGGGTGAGAGTCAGGAGGGTGATGGGAAGCAAAGTCTAGTGCCGCCCCTGACGAGATGCCACCATGGACGGTTGCCCATATAAAAAAAAACGTCACTGCCTCTTTGTGTCAGACGATCCGGAGGTCACTATGGGACATTCCCTTCAATGTTGCACTGAGAAGTTGTACAGAGAATATAGAGGATCTGAAATATTAGCAAGGTTTAGCAACTTAAATTAAAATTAGATTAGAATTCATTGTTGTTTGTCATTGTACATATGTACAATGAGATGTGTAGCACCTCCCTAGGGGCAGCAGGACAAACATGGGGGAGCCAGGGTGGGAACTGTCCTTGGTGATGGCTATGGATCTGCTGAGGCAGCATGTGGAGTAAATGGCCATCAGAGAGGACATTTAAATTTTAATACAAAAGTCAGAAACAGTTTAGGCCCTTGATTATTATCCATGTATTTTACAGAGGACCTCACAAAATATTGGACATGGGAATGTTTCCAGGGTTTAGAAAGTCACAATTAAAACAAAAAGCAGAGTTGTTTTTTTTTTCTTCACATTGTAGCTATTTTTTTTTAAGTTCTTTTAATGAAATATCAGAAATGTAACACTGTAACCAGAATTTTTTCCAGATGTATGAAGCAGAGTGTGGCAGTGCCTCACCTCACCTGTTGCTACACACTACCAGTTTCTCTTTGTGTTAATGTAGTGATACTGTGGTGTTTTCACTTAAGATTATCATACATGCCTATGGCTTTAAAACCATATACTTATGTACTGAAAAGAAGTCAAGTGCAAACCATTATTTGGAATATATTTAAAAAAAAAACATTTATTTTTCAGGTCAAGTAAAATGTAAAACTGCTTCTGGTGGTTTACATTGTTGGGATAAATGATGTCCTCCTTTCCACCTTCTCATATGTGCGGACCGCTGTGACTCCCTCAAAGATTAACGTCTAGAAAAAGAAATAAAGCAATGCAAGTTATGTATACTGAAAGTATTTAGTAAAGGTGAAATCAGATTTGATTGTTCTTACTTTCAACAAGAAAACCTCTACAGGCATAACTAGATCTGTATGGACCTTTTTGATATCTGAAAAGCTTTAGATTTATTGCTGCAAACGGAGGCAGATTTTTTAATACAGGCTTACTCAGGGGTTAAGCTAGACTTATTCCAAACTATTCCGTCATATTCTATATTTACCCATTAATTTTTTTATATTTTATTGACATAGGTTATTCAGTTGCATTTAATTGTTATGCAGTTTTATATTAAGTTGATTAGAGAATCCTGCTGCCATCACATATCAAGCAGATAATGCGTTTCTCTGCACTGCCAGAAAACACTGACTGTGGCCCCAATAACTATAAACAGTGAAATTAAACAACTCTACTTAAATTATGAGGGCTTCTCCTGCTGTGGTCTAAACGCACAGCATCACATTTTTCTTTGTAACTGCATCTGGAAGAGAAATCTGCCCGATCTGGACCAGATGTATTAATGAATAGATTTTCTGATCAGGTACTTGAGTAGAATTTTACCAAATACTTGTATTATTCTTGAGTCATTCCTTGGATGGTAACAATAGATTAAATTCCAAATTCCATTGCATTGAAATTGATGCCTTGCACCAGCTAATGAAAGTTTTACTTATAATACCTCCGATGTTCACACAAGTGCGGTAAAATTAGTGTTTTTAATCATGGTTTGTCTTGATAGACTTTAGTGCCATTAATACAGCGAATTTTGACGTCCAGCTAACGTTGTCGGCAAAACGCTCAGTCTAGTCAACGTTAGCTGAACGTTTAATGGAGGCCGGCGACCGTCGTCATGGCAACGCTCAGGAGACGTCGTCTGAACGATCAGTGCTAGCTTGATGTGTTTCTCGAAACCACTCGCTTCAGTGTTAAACAGAGTATTATTTATTCTCCATCGGGGACAGAATCAGAGGAACGCCTCAAGAACTGCCACCGGCAGTATAAACTAATGAATATTACCACAACTGTAAGTAAAAATAGCGGAAATCTCAACAAAACTCACTCACCATCACCATCTTTCCATCCCTAACTTCTCTAATCAACTTGGACTCTTTCCCATCCCACCTCTGTGTGTGCACAAATTTGTCTCCCTCCATGGTAAAGGTAGACTACAAGACAGAATGTGAAACACATGGTTAGAACAGCAATGGGTTGTGACTCACACAGAACATTTTGTAGTTTTTTTACCTTTACATGTCGGTCGTCAGGTGTAATCTCGTCAAACTCCTCTCCAAGTTTCGCTATATATTCGGTATTCCTGAATGTGCTTAGGGTTCTCAACATCACTCTCTCCCCGTCCGTGTTGATCATTACTGTTGTTTTGGTAACGTTAGCCACTTGTCTTGAGGCAAAAGGAACCCCTGTCAGAAAAATATACGTCTGATTTCACTAATAAATTAGGCTCGAACTAAATCATATTACATATTGATTTAGTTCAAACAAAGGCGAACTTAATCCAAATTCCTCACCTATTGCCCTCATGTAGTCATCGAAGTCCTTACTGTCCACCAGTCTCCATGTAGCGCAGAAAGACTGGAGCATTTTTGCAGATGTAATCAGTCCCGTTCGGCCTAAAACTGATCACCTTCTCTCTTCCGAGTAAACTCCGCATCCCGTGTAGCGCTTCGGACTCAAATTAACACTGGGGGTGGGCGGAGTCTTTAATTAACGGCCTGAAGAGCTGATTGGCTGTATCAAAAGCGGCGTGACCTTTGATTGGTCATCACAAAAACATAAATGCAAGAGTTGAAAACGCGCTCGCTCGAATCACCGTGGAGAACTAAACACAAAAAGTGATTATTTACTGAAAATTAAGTTTTTAATTAGCTTAAAATTGACTTTATGACACTATTGAACGCAGACTGATGTTTTCAAGTTAAACATATAAATATTTATGCTAAACATAAATATTTATATTGTTTATATACATTTGGGATAAATGATATTGATATGATATATTGATATATTTAAATGACATGATTTATCATCATTTCAATGATGATAGATGATATTTAAATATTTATATTGTTAAATAGATAAATATTTATATTTATAAATATATCATATATTTATATTAGTATACAGTTATATTTATACTGTCATATTTCACCTACAACTAATGAAATCACATTTAAGATTAGAAGCATTAACACATAAATGTAGGCTTATTAATAAAAAATTTTTTAAATCCCTGTTGAAATCTTCTTTTCAATTAGTCCTTTTAATTTGACAAACAAGCCTCCCTGGCATCTTGGGGTCACCAAGTAAAAGATCTTCCTCTCTTATGGTACAACCATGTAAAATTTTATAGGACACTTATTACTGTCCTATTGGTAAAAAGAGATTTTAAAAAGTATTGTAAGAGGGGTGCCAATAATTGTGGCACTGGGGAGTTTGTTAGAGCAATTTTCTACAGAATTTTTTTTTTATTATTTTTTCCATGGTAATTAAAAGAACACAAATTTAAAGGTTGTTTTTTTCTTGTTTTTTTATAATTGTGTGACAATGCTGCTGCAATAAAACCTAGATACAATTTGATTCAATGTTGCTCTTTCTTCCAAGGTTAAACAGCACAGGACACACTGCTGTGTCATCATTTTGGTGAAGTTCGGATATCTGTGGCAAATGTCTTTGCAACTCTGAAAGTTTACTTTGAGCAAACAAGTTCTTAAAGAACAGCTAAAAAAACTTATCTGATTGCAAAACACTCTGGTGATCTGAACACAATTGTTTTATAGCTTTATTAATCATTAACAGCTTTCTGCAAAAGCAGTTTTACATTGATATAATCAACACTGCAACAATACAGCCAAAAGGTCCTTACCAGCAGAGATGTGACCACTGCTTTTAATAATCAAACTGGGATACAAAAAAAATTGATTTTACTGTTAGTACAATGCAAAGAAAACAAGAAGTCTGTTTGAAAATACTTGACAAATAATAATAATAAAAAAATGCAATCACTTTTCCCCAAAAAACATAAAATAAAATCAGTTTTATTTCCCTCAACGTCAAATATATGCATGCAAATAAAACCTGAAATTTTCCTCAATAAAATTTCAGAGCTCACATGGTTACATTTTACCATTCTCAAGCCAGATTTACAGCTTGGCAATAAATTCTCCATCAATCAAGTGTAAAACTGTGAGCATTTAAATGTAAAAACCATGATTAATTTTGAGAGAGCCGGCAACAGTTTAGAGTAAGGATAAATGGTGAAAAGCCACGCATAAAAGAGGTAGAAGAAAAGGAGAGTTGGAGAATGAGGTAGGGAAGACAGAGCAGCAGAGAAGCTTCTCTACATTAAGGCCCATCTCTCATCTGCCCTAAAAACATACGTATCAATAGTTCCTGATCATGAGTGGCAGTCTTTTGTTCATGCAGCACAGTGGCAGTTTTATGTTTAAAAAGTGGCATTAATTTTACCTTATATAAAGATGTAGATTTCAGGAAGGAAAGTCATTCTTAATTTGCTTTACTCAAGGAAATGTAATCAGAAAGGGGACAACTTCACTAACAACAACTTCTGATATTTCAGAACTAATTAAAAACTCCACTTTATTTAGGGATCAAGAGTTGAATCACTCTTTGTATATAAAAAAAACTCAAAGTGAATCGGCTGCAAATTGATGAAGACAAAGAAAAATACAGTACCCTGATTAAATTTTGCTTAAACAATATATTGTTTAAAGAAGTTTGTTTATAAACAAAATGCATATTACAGAAACAGTCCAAAGGATGAAATCAAAGTTTAACCTTTTTTTCTTTTTTTGTTGATGGATCACCAGGATAGCAACCAGGAAGGTTTTAGTGTTCATTAAAATGCTTTGAGACAAATAACCGTTTGCAAACTGTGACAGAAAAAGGAAGAAATGGCACCAGACTTATTTAGTGGGATTGTCCAACAGCAACGTGGCATTTTAGTTCATGTGTGGGGTGATGTCATAGGAAGTCCTGATTTGTCTGCGCATCAACAGAAACAAAAGATGCTATCTGAATACTCCAACGCTGATGGACAACGGCACCTCCAGCTTCCTGGATTTGGTTTTCCCAGCACCATTGGAGGCGACAGCCTGCTCTCTGCAAAATAAGCAAAAACGAAGTATTTTACCAAAACAGAGGAGAATAACTAAAACACGCATTTCACGTTCTGCTGGTATTTTCTACCATATTCATATCAAGAAACATGTTGAATCCATAAAGGGCTTACAATTATTTTCCAGGATTTGTAGTCTGTCTTAAAATCTCGTATTGAGTTGTATTTTAGGATTTTACAATAGAAAAAATATATATATTCTATTTTTTACTTCATTATGCAAAACATAAAACGGCTAAACTGACAAGACATATCACAAAAATGATAATAGTAATAATAATAATAATAATAACGATATTACTAATATTACTATTACATTAATAACAGTAATGCCATTATTACTATTATAACATTAGTAATAACAAAAGTATTACTAATGAAATAAATAAAATACAATAAAAACAAATAAGAATCAGCATTTCTCAAATTGTGTTCAAAAATCAAAGTAATGCAGTCTCTCAACTTTTTCAATCAATAGCTCCTCTTAAATCAGGGTTCAAAACTCTTTCTGAAATTCTTTAAATGGATCTGGTTTAAATCCTAAGCAAAGTGTTCATATCACAACAAAATAAAGGCACCACAGAACTGTGTTTAAAAATAGTATGCAGATTTTGAACTGCATTGTACACAGATTAGTGGGAAAAAAGTGAAATAGCCTTTTTCTACCCTGATTTGGGAGCTACTCTCACCTTTAGGTCACATCATGACTTCTGAAGATAAGTTTGTTGAAGCTAACAGAAAAGTTTAAGTTTTGGGTTAAGAAAAATATGGAATTTGGATATGAAAAATGAGATTAGGATTCCATACTCCCCAGTTGAAGGACATATAAAAAAACAAGAGGTCTTACCCTTTCCTGCGTTGCTCTGCCTGTTCCCTGAGCCTCTGCTGGCCCTGCTGGTCCTCTGCTGTGATGAAGTCCCTGTTGTTGTCAATCAAAAGGTTCTTGGGGGAAAAACACAAAGACCAGATATAATACTTCTAATAAAAAAACCAAACAGTCAGTTTTTTTTTTAAAAAAAGAGGGTTTTATTGATACCTTAATGCCGATTACATCCCCATCTCTGAGGTGAAAAGGTGGCCCCAGAAGAGATTCTGCCTTTTTCTTCTTCTTCTTTTTGGAAACCTGTTGAGTCTGAAAGTAAATAACAAAATAAATATTATATTACTGTTAAGATGCCAAACAACATTTCTGCCAAACTCTCTCTTTTGTAGAGATACCCAGTTAGAGATTTCTTCCCAGGCGTGTTTGTCAGGCTGGTGTTTGGCTAACAGCAGAGAATCGGGAGAGAGGCCATAGTGTGCAGCCAGACTGGTGCACAGAGATCGAGGAGTAGAATCATGAGAAGCGTCCCAAACCAGCTCTTCTGGAGGATAGTAGCTCCTCTCCCCTGGAACACCCATCTTTATCTTCAGCAGCACTTGTTTTGGCCTTGTAAATCAGCAATAAATAAAGAAAACACGGGAAAATTCAGCATTTCAAAAGATTAAAAGAAAACAAAGGAAGAGAGTAAAACAAAAAAAAAGTTGCATTCACCCGAGATCTTCTTCTTTCAGAAGACACTGCACGCAAAGATCCGCCCCACTGGTCAACTTCAGCTTCCTGAGCACAAAGAAAACAAACTATGTGGGGAAAGACCAGCTCAAACATTCTGCATCTGTCCACAAATAAAACCCATCTGTCTCCAACAATGTGTGAATGAAGTTTTCAGACCTGAGTGTGACTTGTTGTCCTCTAAGGATACGTGTAAGCCGCCCTCCCTCCATCTGCCACATACGAAGGAAGCTAGTGACAGGCACACACGTGTCCTGAAGCGTTGGCAACGTCAACACCTAAAGGAGCAAAAAGAGCATCTTATAGGGAGCACTTCACAATTAAACGTGGATCCACATTACTACCACATTCAGCCTGAAAGCAAAAAATATTCTGAACATGAATCCACAATGGTCACACGCTAACCTGTTCAACGTTGATGGAGTCTATACCAGGGTTGGGAGTTAAACAGAAGGTAAACTCTTAAGAGTGAACAGAAATAATCTTACAGACTCATCATAAATTGATTTAAAAAAAAGAAGAAGAAACAAGCATTTCCTTAAAGTCAACTTTTGTTCTAAAGAGACACAAATAAATCATACAGTGAGCTGAATCAGTCGGTTTACAGCTTAAGTGGTTTTTAGAAAATCTGGTCCTTTTCCAATCAATGAAGTTAAGAACTCCCAAGTCGCGTTAAAAGCAACACTCTTCAGTGTGGACACCGTTACTGAGCAATAAGCATGTTGTTTCAGATGGGATTTAACATTAATGTTTTAGAGTGACCCTGGCAGGGTCTTTAATTAAATCTGATCAATAATCTGAGGAGGGAACTAAAGATTAGGGTGATAGCTAGGAGACCTTCCAACCTCAAAAACATGGAGCTTATCATGAAAGATAAATCGACAACAAACCAGTGGAAACACTTCACCTGAGTCTTTAAGTCCTCCAGCGAGGCGTCATCTGATATTTCCACCTTCCCAACGTTTTGTAGCTCCGCCATGTTTTTGCCACAAAGAGAAATCGACTGAGCACAAGACCCATCTGTAGTCACAGCTCCCTGCATCTGCTGCTCAGCAGAACTGTTTTCTGAGCGCTTACAGTCTGCTTCCATACCGCTCAAATCCACATAAAGCCACACAGAAAGCTTGAGAAATCCCTGAGGAAATAAAGATAAAGAAATAAAAATCCTATATTTTTATTCTGTATAAACAGAGAAGCTATGAAGATTTGTCAATAATCCAGACATCCATGAATAGTTTGATACCTTCGGAGGCAAAAGTCCTTCAGTAACAACCAATGTCTCCCCACTGCTAATCTTCAGCTCTGACAATGAGGCATCCTGGGAACAAAAGGTGTCAATATGGTGCTCCTGAGGATTATAACCATCTTATAAAGGAGAATCAATCTCTCCTACGTTTGTTATATATGTATATATACATATAAATATTTTGTAACAAAAACATGAAATAAAATTTATTATAATATGAAATACTTTGATGCCATCTGTTTCCTGTTTCAACACTACCATACATTTTTAGCTACAATACTAACTTGCTCAAAGTACATACATTGTGTAACTTAAATTTGCTTTAATATTGCGCAGCTTTACAACATTTGTTTTATGCAGTGATGTACTAAAAATACTGATTCAATAAAAAAAGTACTGTGGCAAAATATAGGCAAAACAATCAACATAAATTGGCCATACTGATCACAGGCAACCAAAACTTGGCAGAACAATCAGACAGGCTCAGCGTAGAGTGAAATGGTTTGTTGCTTCATTACGAATGAAAGTAAAACTCCAAGTATGACACACTGTTTAAAACCCGCATTGATTCACCTCATCCATTAGCGGTTCTCCAACCTCCTCACACCAATCTAGCCTCCTCAGGTGCCAACTGGTACCTGAAAAGCAGAAGATCGACTACTGACCAGCTAATGAACATGAAAACTGTAGTAATAAAGCAAATATAGATGGTGATAAAAAATGCAAAAGAGAAAGAATAATGAAACCTTACCATCCAGCCCAACAGCATCCAGCATAGCTCTGAGACACTAAAAATACAACAAACAATCATTTTAAAGTTTTGCAAATTACGATGAACAAGTGCATCTTCGTTTATTAGAATATCATTAAAAACAGAGGGGAAAATTTACATAAATTCAAATGCAGAATAATACATTTTAATCATTTAAACCCCAAAGTAAGTTTCTCTGAAAATTTGTATTAAGTAATGGCCTGCAAAATCAAGGGGAAGGTTGCTACCTTCACAATTGTCAAGAAGTTTTCACATAGTGGTGTATGCAAGTATATTTATGGAAAGTTAAGTGGAAGAAAAAACTGTGGTTAAAAAAGACGCTATGGAACAAGGATAATATAATCTGTGACTGGATTGGAAAGGAAAGACAAATTCAAGATTTTGGGATAGTAGCTGGACTGCCATAAACAAATATATCAATGCTGTGATGGCCAAATCCATGGCCACACCCTGATGTCGGCAAAGATGTGGCCAGGGTTCAGCAAACTTAAGTCCTGATT
>CAEFZY010043695.1:0-20913 GCA_903066815.1 Brachyrhaphis roseni
TCTGTATTACAGCAATTTGAAGAAGCCTCTGACTGATGACACTCTACCCTGCTAGCATCAGACCATGTCCACTGAACATCCACTGACAACGTTTATTAACATTATTGTAACAAATTGGAAAATTGATGACACCCACTTTAAACACTTGGCAAAGAATTTATTAATTTTACAGTATTAAAATTAAAGACTACCAAAGACAAAATATGATAAAAGACTACATTTATTCATACATAAACACATGAACAAAAAAGACAGTAATGAAACATTACTTAGTGTACACTTACTCAATTTATGTTCATTCATTTAATCATCCACCCCATTATGTATTTGCATTTACCATCCATCTATTCATCTCTGTAGAAATATCACTTTTAAACTAAAAGTTTGACAATGAAAATGTAAGGAATTTGGGGTTAGAAACTGTATGAATGAAGGAACACTACATCCATGTGTTACAGAATGTAATACTAGAGCTGTAGCTCTCATAGTAGCTCAAAAACTAGAGTTGAAAAAAATAAATAAATAAATTTAGGAGGCTCAGAAATTGTTATTTTTTACACACAAAACAAAAACAAATTACATAAAATAATGTAACTTGTCTATTGCCTGAACGCCACTCATTTCCCTTAATCCCACCTCTCTTGGATTACGTGAAGGGGGCGTCGTCCACGACAGCTCACCGTACCAAACGCTCATTGCTCGACTCACCCCACGTGACACAAGCCGACCAACCGCTGCAAAATGCGATGAGCGAAGCCTCGGCGGAGACATGCGTCCGTGAGAGTGAATGTATCAGAGACGGGCTCTTTGTGGACTGTGCCGTGTTGTCACCAGCTGGCGTTGTGGAGGACGGTGTGGAAAGCGGAGCATCGCTGATCTGCGCCGCTCCGAGCGGATGGTTCCACTCCGAGCGGCCGTGTGCAGTTCAGGGAGAGCAGGGAAGAGACAGATGGAAGCACCCGGACCTCTCCCGGTTACATAACTGAGTTTATAGATTACACAAAACCAGTGATAACGGACTGTTGCCCCCTGACAGGTCGGAGTTCAACCACTTTCTCCACCCGGTAAGTGGAAACTCACTGAACTGAGAAATCGGCTCATCTTCCCTGTAGGTAATTCAGTTTGCAGGTAAGTTTGAAAGCGTGCTGGGATGCGGCTGTTCGCTGACGGCAGTGAGTTATTTTTCTCTCTCTAAGGACTTTATCTCACCTCTTAAGGTTACTTTTTTGAAATGACAACAAAAACTTTGACATCTCTTCAAGCTACTTCCGTTACTGGAAATGTTATTATGGTCTGGCAGACGCGCTTTTTAATTCATTTCTTGTATTGTAAACATTTCAGGGCCCTTGGAACTTTTTCCACATTATGCCATAATTCAGCCACAAACTTAAGCGTATTTGATTGAATGTAAGTAATCTGCAGACTCTAACAGGTTTTCTTTACCACTGTCTATAATTTGGCTCATTACATAATCCCAGACTCTTACCAGCAGTTATGTCCCTAGTGACAGCAGCAACAAAAATGATCCCCATGCATGATGGTGCAGTCACCGTGCTTCATAGTGGAGATGGTGTGTTCAGAATGGGATACATTGTTGAAAGCTTTGTTTTGTAATTTAACTCAACTGTAAGCTTCTCTATTTCCTCCCTGACCTGTCCATGGTCTTATTAATGATGCTCTTCCTCTGAAAACAAAACCTGCTGAGGCCTTTTCCACGACAGCTGGATTTGTACAAATCACACCTAGTTATTTATGACTTAGGTGTCACTTCTGAAGGCAACAAATCAGATTACTTTTAGGAGTATTAGATAAAGGTAGCGAAATACTAATACATGTCATACTTTTCAAACTTTGATATTAATTTCACTAATTCAGTGAACTTCGTAATTATCCACTACTTTATCACGAATAGCTCGGATAGAATCCATGACAGTTGTAGGTTTAATGTTTTCACTTGAAGTCAGAGTTTGTAATCTATTTTATTAGATGGGTCAGTCAAAAAAAAAACGGATATCAATTAAGTGATTCAGCTAGACCTTCAAATGATACCAGCATTTTATATTTTAGCAAAAAATTAAAAATATGGAGTAACTGGTGCTTATAAGACCATAAACTAAAATGGAATAAATTAAGATGAATGCTTAGAATATGTATAAGATCATAAGTATTCCAAAGTACTAATGTCTAGGTAAACTGTAAGTAAATTTCTGACTGAACTAAGTTCAGGGTTTCAACCAAATGCAAATGTGGAGACGGATTGTTTCACAGCCCCAGGCTATGACCAGATAACCTTGTTCTCCTTTACTTCTCTGTCTTATGCCTGGAATGACTAATAAATCTTACATTTACAAAGAGAGTCACTGAGAAATTGAACGTTTAGGCAGAAGATTAACTAGCTATGGTCTGCTGTGCATTCAGTCACTGCTTTAATGATGGCCTTCAATAAATTCTTATTGAAAACTTAATTTATTTTATTAATTCAAAAAGTGGAACCCATTTGTTAATTTCAAGAGTTTTTTTTAAAGTTTTTAGTTTAGATACCTTCAATTAAAAGGTAAAAAACAATAAATGATTGTCTTGTCCTTGACCAACAAATCAAAAGAAAAACAGTTTTTAATGTAATATACTTCCTGATCATGAGTTAAACTCTAAAAGTTGTTGCCAGAAATTTAACCCAAAATTGCCAGAATTTCATTTTCTTTTCTTTGGTTATTCATTAAAACCAAATGTTTTGTAATGCATGTTTTACATAGAGCTGTGCAGTATATTGCAAATCTTTTTTCATCACAATAAAAGGGGCATAATAATTAATATTGCATGGACTACTGCGAATAAAATCATCACTAATTAACATATTTCGAGTGTCATGAGTTCATGCTTTACTCATCAATTCACCCTGTTGGACAGTTTCCCTGCAGCTCTATATGACTTAAAAATTAAGATGTCTAATGAGACTCTGGGTCATTGTCCTATGATCTATCAACAAGGATTGTTAAATAATTACCTTCTGCAACCAAGAAAAAGTCATAGCCGTGAACATTTGGACTTGTGTTTATATTGTATCAGATAATTCCAGCGACATCAGTGCACGCCACCATGAACGTGGGCACGGTGCACAGCGAGGTGAACCCTAACACCCGGGTGATGAACAGCAGGGGCATCTGGCTGTCTTACATCCTGGGCATTGGCTTGCTTCACATCATCCTGCTCAGCATCCCCTTCTTCAGCGTCCCGGTCGTCTGGACCCTCACCAACCTCATCCACAATCTGGTGAGAGGGAGTCGTGCAGGCTTTACTTCCACCATATGGCTTTGACATTTTGTGAGTGAGATGGGTCAGCGCAGGATCAATGCAGAACAGTTGTGATTTTTTTCTGAAAGCGTTTGTTTGGTGGTTCAAATTAAGACAGTGGTTACAATGAACATTCCGTCTTGCACAAACTTGTGTTTAAGTTTAAACTTTCAGAAAAAGCCAAATTTCCCAGTTTTCTCCTATTAATATCTCTGATTTGCTGGTTGTTGTGCGTTCGTTGCAGTGCATGTACCTCCTGCTTCACACGGTCAAAGGGACTCCCTTTGAGACCCCGGATCAGGGCAAGGCTCGCCTCCTGACCCACTGGGAGCAGATGGACTACGGCGTACAGTTCACCGCTTCACGAAAGTTCCTCACAATCACTCCCATTGTGCTGTAAGTGACCCACCCATTCTCCCCTCATCGCTAAGGTTCCCTTGATCCATTTTCTTTCTTCTTCTGCTCTCTGTTACCTTTACTCTTGCGAAGTGGGCCAGTAGATTATGATGGTTACTCTCCACATCCACAAACTGACAGAGGACTTGGGTTTTCTGCAGGTGCACCCATAAGTGCTTTCCTGGCTTTTTCTTCCCTCGTTATCATGAGAGTTCAGTTTACAGGAGGCACTTTGGTTTCCTGGGTCGGATTTGCAGCCTCAGCAAGAATACTGTAAGGAGAGCAGCTCTGCAGGTGTACACTGTGCTTCTGTACACATTTGTCGTCTCGTTTTGCAGTCAGCGCCAACAGGAAGTAGTTTGTCAGCGCGGGAACAAAACAGCAGTGCAGGGTGTCGTAAGTCTTTAGAGGCCTTAAATGTGTTGCTGTTCCCAGGACAACAGCTCAGAGCATTTTCAATTCTCACTAAGTGTTGCCTGGTTAATTAAAAGGGAAATTAAGCTATAAATGAAAGCACGAGTAAGGTATAGAAATTTACTTTGTGTCATTAAAATGTCATATCAGGTAACAAGATGACTAAAAAAAGCTGCTTGGTCGGTACTAACTGTCCTGTGGCAGATGGAGCCATATTATAGTTTACAAAAAGCTGCATCAGAAAAGACCAAAACTGCAAAAATATGAAAGGGCAAAGGGACAAAATAACCTGCACCCGTCACGTTTGTTACTCTGTATTTTGAGGAGACTACTTCCATTATGTTTTCGTAATTTGTTATTCACAAATGTAGCTGTGGGGTGGATATGGATATAAATACATTGGATCAAAATGTGGCTGATACAAATTGTCACCTTTTTTATCTTGATGATAGTCATTCATTACTCTGCATTGTTTTTTGAACTGACCATGAAGCACTTAAAAACTGCTTTTAATGTCTCTCAGGATAACATACTTAAACTGAGGCTTGTTCTGAATGCGTTTAAGACAAAGCCTCTGATTTTAAGCAACTCTACAATTAGACCACATATATTGTTGCTGTGGTTTCCCTGGATGGAAGGGACATAGAGATGATAATTACATTTAAATAATTAAATTAAAAAAATTAAATAATTATTTAAATATTTATTTAAACTGTATTTATAGTACAGTTTAAATTCTGTCTGATGTAACATTTACAAACTGTGTTAATGGAAGACGTCCTCAATTATTGAGATGAATATGAATAAAACTAGATTTGTATTAATGCAATAAGTTGTGCTTTTATTATAATGTAAAAAAAAAGTGACTTGTTGCTGCCACTTTTTTTTTTAATCTATTTTGGCATCTAATGATTCTGAATGAAATGAAATGTCACCCAAAAAAACAGACCGTTTTTACTGTTTTCTTGCAGATCTGGCCAACACTTCAGCTTTTAAGCACAGAAAAGGGTCAACATCTACTAAAGAAAAAACATAAATCTGTAATGTTGCACATGTTCCTGACGACTCCTTGAACTCAGATTCTCCATCTCCTTTCTCCGTTTCTCTTTTTGCTTCAGGTATATATTAACCAGCTTCTACACAAAGTACGACAGAGTCCATTTTGTGGTCAACACCGTGTCCTTGCTCACGGTGCTCATTCCCAAACTGCCGCAGCTGCACGGCGTTCGGATCTTTGGGATTAACAAGTACTGACAGCATGGAAGAAGAAGAGATGGAGGTTTACGGTCCCCCCTGGACCCCTCAGAGCACACAGTGTAATGGGCCTCTGATGAGGACCTTTCGCACCTTATTCTATTGAGGAGCTCCATAAAGGAAACCTGCGGAGGACGCTGCCACGGCTCCCAATCAGCAAGACTCCGAGGAGAAAGCACAAGCGGAGCGCGTCATCTTTGCAACAAACTATGGTTCATCCTCATGGTTTACAAACACTTTAAATTGTATTTAAAGATGAATTTCTGACATTTCTGAAGACAATGCACAAAAAAGGTCTGTGCTGTTTCACTCCCCTGGCACTAAGAGGCAGTTTTTAAAGTTAATTTTTGTTTAATGATACTCTACTGTATTTATTCAGCCTCGCTCAAGGCTGCAGCTTCGTCTCTTTTGAGGTTTGTGGCTTCAGTTAAGAGCAACAATTCTACACTGACTTGGTGAGGAACTGGCGAACTGCTGGAGAGGCGAGACACGAGAAACCACCTAGTTATATTTGGCTCCCTTCTGCTCTGCTCTGCTCTGCTCTGCTCTGCGCGGGGTCAAGACCGGGAAGTTGAGCAGCTCTTATTTTTATCTGGCCGTTTCCGTATTTGGAAAATGCTTGTCCTGGTTTGTCCTGTATGCAAAGTCCTCTGGCACAGAACGCGTGAGCCGTCTGGGACAGACCAGCAGACCCACTGTCTCAGTTAAGAGATAAGATTTTATTAAAATACCAACAAGGGTACATATTTACACAGTAGAGGTACTTGCTTCAGCTGGCTCCTGTTGGCAGATAATTGAATATAATCCAATTACAAAATGCCACATATTATTCAAGATGTTTTTTTCTTATTTACTTAGGAGATGCACAGATTAAAATTCCTCTGAATTATAACATTTGCTTGTCTCATCTTCTTTACATCTATGTGTCTTGTGCAAAAAAAATGCCAGATTTCTTTGATGTTTCTATTCAATCCATGTTTTAGATCCAATTAAACTCGAATTTGGCAAGTCAGCATCACTAGAAGGCATTGAGGTGTATCAAGGTTTTAAAAATCTGAGGCTTCAAAACTTCACTGCAAACCCAACCCCAGTGGTTTGGTTCCCACTGCTGGTAAGCTGGCTGAAAGAAGGCTCCTACACCTCCTCTTTGCATTTGAGAAAGACTAAATTGTCCTCTCAGAAAAATTTGGTTGCAACAACCAAAGTCATAGAATATAGATGTTTGTTTAAGATAACTGTATAAACACCATGAACCTGTGCTATCACAGTCAAGCTTACTATACTGTGAGAAACTCATGCCAACCCACATCTATCACCAGCTGACCTTATTTTATGCAGAAATAAAGCTGTACATTTGTGACAGTAAATATAAAGTGTTGATAACGATGAAATAAACCTTCACATTACACCGTAAAGAAACAACAGCTATAATGCTGTAAATATTCTGTGTGCCAGACGGGAGCAAATATTCAATTGCCTGTCCAGCTAAGCAAATTAAATTAGTCATATTAAAGAAACGGACAGATTTGGATACAACTTGGTCCACATGCAGTGCTCGGTACTGAAATGATTGTAGTTGCGCGGAGTTACCAGACATGCACACATGGAAAGATCCTGACTGAAGCTCCATCATGAGTCAAACTGTGTGTTACAGTGGGTCCTTTATGTTGAAGGACTTTGTAGCTGAAGTCGCATGGCTTTGTTAGTTAATTATTATTATTATTTTTATTTATATGAATGTAAAGGAACCAGCTGTTGATGTCTTAATTGCAAATACAGTATTGGGAAATGGCTGCTGGCAATCCACAATAAAATGTGTTGTTACGTAGCGAGCTACTCGGGATCTTTTGAGAATATCTGTTGTTTTCATTGAAAACAATTTGTTGTGTAACATTTCTGGGGGAAAAAAATGTCTGTGAAGTTGTTCATTAGTAACTGTATCTTCAATCAAATTAAGCAGATTAAAAATAAATTTCTGAAGTTTTGATTGTCAGAAAATGAGCATCAAACACACGAATTGAAACCAAATCTTTTCAATCTCGTGACGATGTAAAGTTTGTAGGTACAAAATGAGTTTTTCATATTTTAGGATATGTGAATAATGATTTAATTTGTTCTTTGAATTGTTAAAACACTTGGACATTATAGATCTACAGAGAGTTGAAAATAAGGTGGAATAAAGATGATTTGCTCTCTTTAGGACTCCCACTAAATCCCTTACAGAGAGTATTGACCAGTCTCCAGTCTTGTTCAGAGGTTAATTTGAATCTTAGAGTTATGTCTCCCAGTGGCTCGCTTGGACCGGGCAGAGTGTTTGGTACTTATAGTCCTGAGCCAAATTAAGAATGAAAAATGAATCTAATAAAAGTAAAAATTACCCTGCTCTTTGTGAATTGATTTCTCCGCAGTGGAAGATTTGTCTGCTTTCATAATTCATTTTTTTATTTTTTCAACGACAGCTGTAAAGAATATTGTTTGCACTCCTTGTCAACTCTGCGAGGATGCATCCAATCAAACATTAATCTGTGGTCTTTATTTCAGGCTAGTAAACGGATACATGTACTGTACAGTGGACCTTATGTTAGACAATACCAAGGGGTTTTTAAACATTCATTAAGTGAAAGTAACAAGAGTGGAACAAGGAGGATTTATTGTGACTTGGCTTAACAGTTCTAAAAATCAAGATTTGATATCCTAATAAAAGTCTTTCCTGGATTTAAAGATACTCTTCTTGGTTATATATCTTTCTTTCATTTATTTATATTTAAATAAATAAAAAAACTGTTGGAGTTTACCCGACTGGGTTGGTTGTTGATAGCTTTTGCAGTTCTTGATGCAAACACCGCTGAGGGCTGCAGTAGGAAACTTTTATAAAAATGTTTTTTTGTTTTTTTTAACTGTCACTATGTCATTGCAGTATGGTAGGAGGCAGATAACTGCAAAAAAAAAAAATAAAAAAAATCAAGCTTCTCTGCCTCCTCCCTGTAGTCCTACTGAAGTCTACAGAAAAAGACTAAATACATTGTACCATTGCAGTCAGTAACTCAGCACTTTCTCTGGTAGCTTGTTCTTCTTTCTCACATTAGTCCATCATGAAAGTTCTAACAGAGGTAGCATGACTATGTGAAGGCTGCAGAGGTTTGTTAAGGAGCCTTAATGAACAAACAGCAACAAATAAACACAGCAGACAGGACCGAGATGAAGATGACTGTGGGATAAAATCTGTTTCCTGTTGATGACCTATGTGAGAATTTAAAAGGTGATTTTCACTAAAGCTGTAATTCAGTCCAACTGAACTTCAATTATTTGCAAAGAATCTGCAAAAGAAGTCAGTCTCTAGATATGCAAAGCTTATGCAGAGACCAACCTCTAAATGTGGATGTTTAGTTGTTAATGTTTGTCTCTAAATAAATGTAGGACTTATATAATATATTTATCATTCAACAACAGAAAAGACTGATCTTAAAGATGGCAGAATTTTTTGTGTGTGTGTCTTTTGGTGTAGATGCAACATACAAGCTGATTTTATTTAGGACTGATATTAAAAATCTAAAATGTAATTCTCCACCAGAGAGCAGCAAAGAGCCGTTATTGACTTATTTGAAAGACCATTGAGCCAAAACCCAGAGGGTGTGTGGCGTGATTCCCGTTTCTGATCATTCATTTATTATTACAAACAGTGATTTATATGCTCTAGAATACATTTGAAGAGTCTGAGATAGTGTTCATTTAAATCCTTAATGAATACATAAAAATACAAATATTAAATTTATAAGTGAAAAATGTGTTTTTAATTTATTCTAAATAAATGCTTTGTTATAAATAAATGCTTTGCTTTGTCTGCAGATTATATATGCAATATATGAATCATTTATAAAAATTTTTACATTTTCTTTATTTGCATTTGTTGTTGTGTTAGACTGTAACCCATAGAGCAATCAGATCTTTAAAAGTTCATAATTATGCACACACACACACACACACACCCACACCCACACACACACACACAAGATCAATTCAAAAGGTAATAGTGGTAATATTTTTACGTCTACCCAGAAAATTATAAAGGTGATAATTGTTTATGTTTAAGTTTCTCTAACTCATTTTCTGTAGGATCAGGTTTTATAGTGAGAGCTAAAGATGAGTCTACCATCTTAGCCATAGCTATTGGCAGCCATATAGTCATATGTAGCTACCAATAAAAACTTCTAACACTTTTGAGTACAGGTTCTATAAATAATGCGTGAACCGCTTCAATTTGACATGAGTTTTTCTTCCCTCATCTCTGCCAGCCATGTGCAATAGGTTCTGCAAATGAACCAGAACAAGGTTTCTATTTTACCTTGTTGTTTTATTACATATGTTCAATGAATAAAAGATGATCCTGTTTTTCTGCTGCATGTAAACAAGTTTAAATGAGCTGAGTCTTTACAAACATGCTATACTTTCTTTGTACTGCTCGCAAGAGTACTTGAATAAAGGATATGTCCAATGTCATGGTATGCAAGAGGTTTTCTTTTTTTACGTTTTCTTGTGTTTTATCTCATATCCACAAACACTGATGACACGATGCAGAACTAATTTGCTCAGAAACCCATTTATACCATCAGTTAAAAAGTATTCTTAACTCAAAAAGCTTTAAATTTTATGTCCTACTTCTTGCTGCAAATCTACTTGCCCTTGGGGAAGGCAGAGATAGGTTGGACCAGAAAGCTAAGCGTATTTCTTTGGGATTTTATGTGATAGACCTGCAGAAAGTGTATAACTGCCAAGTGTAAAATTAGGGGGAAAATGACCCATTGTCTCTCTGCAATTTATCTCAAGAACAGTCTGACCGCATGGAGAGTGTTTGTGAATTGCAATGTTAAAATCTTTCCACATATTCTCATTTGGATTCTAGTCAGGGCTTTCACTGGACTGTCCTAAAATAGTAATATGCTTTGATTTAAATAATTTCTTTATACATCTTTCTGTATGTTTAGTTTTGTTGTTCTGTTTGGAAGATGAAGTTCACCACAGTGAACTTCTGATTTTTCTATATTTAGCTCCACCTATCTTTAATACTGACCAATTTCCCTGTCTTTGCTAAAGAAAAACATTCCCCACACCATGACACTGCTACCACCACCTTAAAAAGTGGGATTTACATATTTACTATTATGCACAGTGTTATTATGTACTTTGTTTGGATCGATCACATAAAGTCATAATACAATAATAAAACATTTGTTTTGTAGCATAAAATTTCAAAGAGTATGAATAGTTTTACTGGGCATTCGAGTTCTATCTGATAATCTCTCAATTTAGTTATCTGCAATTCAGGAACTGATGTCAGGTGTTTCTGTTTGTTTCCTGCAGCATATTATAGATTTAACCATGCATGAAACATGGATTTCAATTTTTATGAGTGCAGCTGCAAACAATCCAATCATCTCTGAATGTTCCTTCCTGCTATTTCTGTGTGAAACATTTCACACGTTTCCCTAAAGTACAAAAACAATATGCTAATTTTAGTCTGTTTGCAAAACAATTGGAAAAATCGAGGTGAGATTTATTCTTTTTTTTTTTTTCTATTCTGCTGAACCTGAGTCACTGGTATTTTACTCTCCCCTGAGCAGACAGCCCCGGAGTTCAACTTACGAAGGCAATTAAAAAATATTTCCTGTGTTGTATAATTTATTTTGTGTTCTATTTACAACAATTTAGTGTGAAGGGCTGTTGCAGAGAATTCAAGGAGCTTAAAAGGAAATGAAAGCAAAATTAGACTTCATTGGTGATGAAAACTGACATGACATGTCAGGATTTCCAAGTGACCCAAATTAAATAGATGAATAGTAAAATATATATAGATATATAAATAATATTTGATGGTTCTATGAATCTTGGTGTCAGCTCCTCTTTTTCAAAAGTGAGCTCCTTTTTAGACTCTATCCAAGACTTGGCCACCTGACAGGCAGCCAAACTCTGAGTTTTATTTAAAAGTAGAAAAACTATCAGCAGAAAAAGCTGGCCTTGGGCAGCAGTGGACCTTCCAACAAATGAATAATCCAGAAGCTAAAGGGGCCCTTCTCAGCATTGACTCTACAGAGGGAGATGAAGTTTTGTTTTGACATCTTTTTCAACACAATTGAAAGGACAAGAGAAAAAACTTGATCTTGAACTTGAGTGACACACTCATTCACCATTTGAAGAGATGTTTAGAGATGTTTTCTCCCCAGAATGCTTTTTTTGGTTTTATTTTGTTTTTGAACTTTATTTTTTAGCAAAAAAGTGAAAAGGAAAGTAGAATTTAGCATTTGTTTCTGCACCTCTGAATAATGCAGACATTATGTGGGGGGTTAGGTTAATTAAATCATGTCCCTATGAACTGCTGAAGAGTTTTTATTTGACTTGAGTTGATGGCAGAAATCCACTTTGAGGCTGAGTCATGATTGCCAAGCTGTTGTCTTAACTCTCTGTAGACCAAGCTTCTGCCCATTTCTCTGACCTGTGTTGCTCAAGATGATTGACACAACTTCAGGTATAAAAAAACCACTGATTAAATCCTAACCATTTGTTTACATTCACATGCACTACTGTTTGTCTCCTATTGTCTTCACCGCAGCCATGTTCCCCCGATGATCCCCTCTCTGGCCCCATCGCTACTCTCTCTTCACTCCTTTTTTGTCACAAACTGTGCTCACACAGTATGCGTTGCAAAAAACTCCCCAAATACATGAACACCCCCACAGTTAAACCACTTTGGGAAAACAACAGAGCAGAAAGTCCTTGAAGAGGAAAAAAAACAACAAAAAAAACAAAGAAAGAGAAATAACAAGCCAATCCGGGATGCTCCGGAAGCCCCAGGTAATTAATTAAAATCATAGTCACGGGTTAACACCCTGCAGCGCACTTCTAAATTGCAACAAAGTGAAAGCTAATTAGGCTTGTCCCTTAAGCTGCGGTGTTTTATGTATGACAGCATTTCCGGAGCCTTTTCTCAATTTATGGTGGCGCTTCAATGGTGACGAGCAAATTTTACACTGCTGATTTAAATTTTGTGTGTCACAGGACCATCGTAAATCCTATTTTCTGGTGGAAATAGAACGTTAATAATGTAAAAGAAGAGTTGTTTATTAATATTAATAATTTTGGGGATATGTCTGTGTGTGGCTTTATGGGCTGAGTTAAAGCTCCGCCCCGGGACAGTCGCCTGCCTGGTCCTCAGAAGCTATTCATCACAGGAATAGCGTCACCACTGGGCTGCCTCATCCATAAAAAGCAATAAAGTGCTTCCAAGGATTGAGTCAGAGACACTGGTCATGTCCCTTAATTATGTTTTAGCTATTTGGACAGAAGTGAGAAAACTACCACAAGTCAAGGTTCAAATTGCTGTGGCTTAGTGAATGCTAGAACTTCTCAGCTAAACATGCCCACATTATTACAAAAAAAAAATTAAAACCATTGTCTCTGGTTCAGGATTGGGTTTCACATGAGGAATGCAACATAAGTAGCACGTGTTCATCTGACCACTGTGGCTCTTGAAGCTCTGACTCAGTCCAGTCCTTGTGAGGCTCCTGGCTGTTGAGTGTCTAAGTGTTCCCCGTGTGTCTGTCTCCCATTTTTATTAAATGCTAAAAGAATCCTTTTGATAATTTAATTAGGTTCTTAATTCAAGTAAAGCACACTAGACTTCCCTCTTCAATATGTGTGCGTTTCAGACACTTGGGAGTTATTCTTGCCAACGGCCTCCACTCTCATCACGAGTACCCTCTGAAGGATGCACTAATTTCATCTTCTGTGTCTCAATTACATTACCCTGCCACCACTCCGCGTATGCTCGAGATGGAAAGCCGAAAACCTCTCCACGGGCAGGAGGGATTTCCACCACGTTAGTGAGATATATTACACCAGGTGTTAACATGTGTCTGTCTTCACTGACATCTTTATTTCTACCCGACCTCAGTTCCCTTTTAATCTTCTAAAGTGGCGCAGGAGCAGGGTCAGGAGGACCAGAAGAAAACCGGGCTTACAAACATCATCCTGAGGCCTACTAGCACACGCACTGGAACAGCAGGTCGCGCTGCATGAAAATGATGAATCAACCAATCCTTTACTGCAAGCACCATAATATCGGACTGAATATTTGAGAAAAATACAACCTGTAATCGAAACTGTAGATGTTAGAAAATTATACGCATGAATCTTTGAACTGGTGAGAAAACAGAGCAAATAATTTTATGAATATATATTGAAAAATGACAAACTATTAATAGTTATTATTATATCTTCCTGCTTTTGTTTTTCATGTTTAATTTTACGGTAACACTTTATTTGACGGGTTGTGAATAAGACTGTCATGACACCATCATAAACATGACATAACACCTGTCACTTCAAAAATTATGTAGCTTTATTTTATTGAAGTTAAAGTTTAATCAGTAATACTTTTTATAACAAATCTATGTCAGATCATGATTTCTTGGTTAATGTCAAGTTGTCATAACGAAGACATTTTGAATAATGTCAACTTTGTATTAAAAGTGTCATAATTTACCGAATGACACTTTATGACAACAGTCATAAATATTCATGAAGACTTACTCATGTTCATAACAGGTTTTATGACAGTGTCATGACAGTCTTATTCACAACCCGTCAAATAAAGTGTTATCAATTTCACTTTAAATTAATCTGTAAAAAGATTTTCTTGCAAGTATTTTCTGACTTGTTCCCATTTTTATTCAAGAAATTGTTTTCATTTGTCCTACTTTGTCTTCAGCATTTTTCAGGACAGTGCGCAGCTTTGCAACACTTTTGTATCAGTAGCAAAACCACATAGGTAGCGCAAAATAACTCAATTGGCTCTAACTATAATATCATTAACAGTCAAACTTGTCCAAAACTACCACAGTGAAAATGAAGCAACAATAAAATGACAAATGGATCTTAAAATAAAATTATTCAAACTTTGCAGGCAACAATTCCTGAAACTCTGGGATTAAATGAAGGATGATGTATCTCTCTGGTCTTGTTTCAAGCCTTCACTGACATTCTTGTTTTTGCTTCTTCATAAAGGCCAGGAGAACTGACACCACTAAAGCAGCACAGGAAAGCTTATGGAACATTTGCACAAATTTGCAGATATCACCAAAAAAAAAGTAGAGCTGCCTTTATTGATTTCTCATCACATTCTCACATTTTGATCTCGTGTCTACGTTTTCTTAAGTCTGTGTTTTCTCGCAGACAGATGTTGCACTGCATGAAAAATTCAGTGAGGTCAGTAAAATATTTAATATCCATTTCTGCTTTTGTCTTTAAATTTTTACCTGACGGGAACCTACCTGACCTCAGTTCCCTTTTAACTGCGCTGTTTGTCCTGGGCACAGATCAGACAAAGCTGCAACGCCACTGACCTCTGAGACGACGTTGTCTTCCGGAAGCTTGACCCTTTCTTTATGGATGGTCAGACCCACAACTTTCCATATGAATAATTCATCGGTGGTATCGTGCAAATGATGAGTGAAGTGATTCATCCTGAATGAATCTGCGGACGTGATGAATAATGCAACCTGCTTCGGGAATCTTGAAAGCTACACGTTCACCCCCCATCTTTATTCCTTCAATATGGTCTGGTTCTGTCATCGTGCTCCATTTTGCTTGTCTTGAATGATTTCCCCTTTGTTTTGTTGTCATAGCTTTTGGTCTCAGAGTGTTTCTGCTCTCCTCCTCCTCTAAATTTTCTTAGTCCTCTTCCCTCCCTGACCCCTTTCTTTCACCTTTTCTCTTTGCCTTATTATTCACAGTAATGTTTTCAGACCTTGCCTGAGTGCTTACTTTATTCATGAGGAGCATGAGATCAGCTTTATAGCAGTCATACCACCCAAGTACATCCATTTAATAAAATTCCATCCTTGGAGAGGAGAACACTCTCTGCAATTAAGAAATCAGATTTATTTATTTATTTTTTTTTTTTTCAAGAAAGTTGCGGCTTGCATTTGCACTGATGGGTCACGATGTTAAGTGTTGTTATTTTAGTTTGCCAGAGAAAAAGTATTTCTCCTTTAGCAGTTTCAAACTCTTAAACCCTGAACGTTACTTATAAGTGGAAGAAACATAGTTATAAATTCTTTTTATATCATTTTCACATACCGTTTCAGTCAGAGTAATTTGTGTGTAATTTCATTACAAATCCAGATTTTCTGTGAAGATCTAAGAGGTTTTACAGAAATCATCCATGATGAAACAGAGCACAAAGACTGAGTAACTCTGTTCAATACATTCAATACATAATATTTCCATTCTCAGATGATGGCTTTCAAAATGTACCACGACATGATGAATTGGCTACTGCTGGTGATGGACTCCACAGATCACAGAAGAGACCAAAACTGAACCTTTGCCCAAAAAAACTACACAACAGTGACAGGTTTCTGGTCTTTGTTTGATTTTCTCCATCCAGACTTACATATATAGTTTCAAGCAGGATTTATAAACATCAGCTGGTGATTTTAGAAAACCCAACAGGGTTTTTAAATGGAGTCACAGAGTTTTTACATTCAGGTCAAAATGTCAGCAGCAAATGGAGTTTTTTTTTTCAATTCTGTGATTATAGTCCACACATCATCCCTAATATCCAGTTAACATTCTCAAAGGTGGCTGCACAGCGGTGCAGTTGGTATCACTGTTGCCTTGCAGCAAAAAGGTCCTGGGTTTGATTCCCAGCCCGGGGGTCTTTCTGCACGGAGTTTGCATGTTCTCCTTGTGCATGCGTGGGTCCAAAAACATGACTGTCAGGTTAATTGGTCTCTCTAAATTCTCCCTAGGTGTGAGAGCGTGCATGGTTGTTTGTCCTGTCTGTCTCTGTGTTGCCCTGCGACAGACTGGCGATCTGTCCAGGGTGACCCCGCCTCTCGCCCAGAACGTTGGCTGGAGATAGGCACCAGCACCTCCTAACCCCACTAGGGACAAGGGTGTAAGAAAATGGATGGATGGATGGATTCTCAACGGTGGTTTCTATTAGCTGAAGTGCACCACAAAGTCACACTCTTCCCACTTACATTTAATCCATTTTGTCAAGCAAGTTTGCTTTTTAATACAATTTGCGGATTAAGTTATGTAGTGGAAAAATATTACCTGTCAAAATGATTGAATAAGTAGATCTTATCAACTTTTTTAATATTGTGCAAAGATACCATCAGCAGACTGATAGTGGAGCGTATTTTCTTCTATTATTTTACCTGAGTTGAATACTGCCAGCACCATTAGAGACGCTTCCTTTCAAAACCTGTCCAGATGCAGGTAATCTGTATGAGTGGGTGAAGAAGAGCCAATAAAATGTTAACTTGAACAGAGAACATCATTTAAAAAGGGTATATGTCCTAATTTTTACAACTTTTACCTTTCATTTATGTGCAGGCTTGAGCTGACGACAGTTTTATTCATGTCTTTTACAAAAACTAAGGAATATGTAAGGGAAGCAAGAAAGAAAAAAAGGTATGCACATGGCAACCAAGGACACAGCCAAAAGATGGTGAAGACATAACTTCACGTTTGAAATACCAAGCTCAGACCAAAATGTAATAGAAAATGTGTCTGGCTTCCATCTGAATTCATAAAGCAAAGATGTATATGTGGTGAATTATATTATAATTAAGTGATGAGTTGACAAGAAACACCAGCTGTGGGAACTAACTCTGTGGAGGGATTTAAAAGTGGAAACTATTTTTGTCTTAGCTAAAATAAAAGTAAATCATAGAATCCATATACGTAATTCATTCAGTCTTTCATATTCTCTAAGATCCTCACTTCTGTTTATTGTTTTTTTTTTCAGAACAGATTATGATTTATGTTTTGTTGAGTTAGTATTCACAAGTTATGTAGTTATAAAATATATTTGGCCTTAAATTGTGTGCTTACTTTTTCTGATTTTAAGCAAACAGGATCCGGGGGACCTCAACACCAGCTAGGCGGACAGCCAATTAGCTGACAATGAGAAGACAAGCAACCTTATCATCTTCCCTGGCATACATCGCTCGGACTGGGCTGCAGTTCTTCCTCTTGCATTTACAGTCCCATTAGGAAATAAGCCCTGAGTCATATTTCTTAGATCCTACATGAGAAGATCGATAAAATGGGATGGAATAGTTGCCAGCGGGCCATTTGTTTCTGAGTGGGGACATCGCATCGAGTTCACACTGGGGGAATCTTACTGGAGCACTTTGCCTGAGGGAGAGTCCGCTGGTGTTGAAGCACTTTCCACAAGCTATTTAATGATTGGCTTTGGGGTATTTTCTTTTTTGGGGCTTGTAAGGTGTTCTGTTACTAGGCATTTTTTGGGGGGGCTTTTTAAATAAAGAAACAATCTCTTTAGCCAGAGGATACCTCTGGTATTTTTATTAAAAGAAATAAACTAAGCAGACAATAATTAATCAGATGCGTTTTTGTTAGCCAAATATAAGTCTGCTGTTCTTCTCTAAATTGGATTTTGTTCATTTCAGATAACATTTATATCTATTTGGCATTGAAAGAAAATTAATTTTGGGCAATAGAAAGACAGATTTTTTTTTCTAGTGTGTGTGCGTGCACGTGGGGGTGTGTATGTGTGTGTATACAGAAATGATGCTTACTGAAATTCCACAAGAACAGGCACTTTGTGAGCAATTCCCACAGTCTGTTCAGTGCTACCTTGGGGCATTTGCACGTTTCTTTAGAGATAAGCTTTTTATTTAACGAAGCCAAATACACTGAAACAAAAGGAGATGAGAGAAACTGAGAAGTTACCAGCAACACCAGAGGCAAAAAGGAGAGAAAAATATATATTCTGCAGCACTTGGAGCAACAGTTTGATCATGATTAATCACTTTTGTAACTTTGTGTTAAATTTGTTCTGTGTAACCCGTGACAGGGGGGCTTTGGTGGCTGATTGCAGGGCTGGTAATAATGAGCAGATTATTAAACTATGTTGTTGTTCATGAGCCATTCAGTCTCATAATTAATCAAAAAATTAATCTAAGGGACAAACTACACCCTATGTTGAGTAACTTTTTTTATTGCATGTAAAGAAAAGAAAAGATAAAAATATTTCTGATATATTTTAGGATTTTAATTGATCACATATAAACACTAAAAAAAATGGGCTCATGTTCCTCCAGCTTAAGCTGGGAAGTCAGGGATAGAATTTATTGTTCTCATTCTTACATGTAAGAAAAGAATCAATCTCTACCATATATTATGATTACATTTGTTCCCAGCAGTTTACTCTGTCTGCTTTTAAAAGGCGGCTTTTCCTCACTCTAATCATGCAATATCTGCAAGAATGGCTGCCGTTAATCAGCAATTTATGTGTTCTATTTTTATCTCCATCACAGAAACATGATCTGGTCTTGTTTCTGTGTTTAGGTCTGTAGATAGAGCCATTGATCCCAGCATAAATATGTTTTTATTTGGGGTTGTCATCCTTTGTAACCTTGACTTTCTCCTGAACATTAATGCAGCTAACTGAACACTCTTTTTGACAGAGTTTTTACACCAACTAAATATATATGGTTATGATTGCATCAAGTCTTTTGAATTGGTGCTATATCTGTCTAATGACAGTGCACCAAAAATATTTATATTTCCTTTTTCCAATGTGCCATTTCAGCCATTTCTCTAACACGTCACTATGGGTGTCATCTTTCACATTAAAGGCTTTTAACCCAGAGTGCTGACACTAATAAAGATGGATCCTGACAGCTTGGTGGAGCCACCTCAAGTCGTGCGTCAAGCTCTCTGTCTCCGTATTCCATCTTCCTGACTTTGTGTTAACAAAGGACCAGCCCTGTGTGAAAGTTTCTCTCTATAAACCCACTGGTTTTCATGACCCATGAAAACCAATGCATGAATCGTGAAGGTAAAAGTGTGATCATCTGTAGTACTTTATGTTCATCTTTAATATGAGGTATTTAATGAGAGATCTGTACATGCTCAAAACACAGAATAAATAAATCATGCTTGCATACTGTGAATCATTAAAAGAAAGGCTGGTGATGAAATATCCATGAGCATGGCTCTGAGTGTGAGTCCATGCCAAGAGCACAGACTGTACGATGTTAACACTTTCAACAAACTGCTCTCAAAGGCATGAATTTAAAATGCAATGATTAAGCCATTGTAATTAAAAACTCTGCTAGTCTTGTTATTAATATCTTATTTTATGAAGACACTGAGTATCTTCAGCTAGTTCAAATGTCTTTTATACATATCTCACCATCACTGCTTCATAAATCTTTCAACCTGTTTAAATCAGCATCTCTGCGACATGTCTAAGCTCTTCAGCCATTGTGTGACGTGTTGGATGTCAGAATTCCTCCATGCACACTTTGCTCTGGATGTCGAATAAACAAGAGACGAGTCACATCAGCACCACTGACAGAAAAGGTTGTACAACATGGAGCAGCTTTAGCTCTTTGAATGACAACATTTTCTTCTCCTTCTGCAAGACTGAAGTTAAATAGTGTGTATTAAACCTAACATTCATGCCTGTTTCACCACTGTAACATTTCCGCACTGCACATGCTGGACAGTTGTAGTAAATGACTCCCTGACATCATGCAAATCTCAAATACAACCCACAACCATCCTACAATAAACATTCAGAGACAATGAATGAATGAGAATTCAGCTCAATTGTATGTATATATAAATATATATATGAAGATTTGGTACCAGATAGCTAGTTTTGTTGTCACAAAGTGTAAGGTTTTCATTTTGTTTTGTCTAACTATGGTAGTACAGTTTAGATCAGTTACTGGAAATTACAAAACCAATATAATTGGATTCAAATTAGCTAAATGTCAACATGGTTCTTTTGAATTTTGCACATCCATCTTTGTGATTTGTTAATCCCACATATGCACTGAAATTTTCAGCATCAATGTGAATAAATAGGAGTTTATATGTCCTCTGTTTGTTCCCTGCAGTTTTTTGAGTTGTAAACTCTGTCATTGTTTTATAGAACAAAATGGAAATCATTGATGAAAACATTGGTTTTATTTTGTGTGTGTGCGTGTGTGTGTGTGTAGAAAATGTACAATGATCTGAAAAAAGTTGTAGATTTTGATCTTATCTGGAGCATCTTTGATGGGAAATCATGTCAGATTTCAGCTGAGCTTAAAGCAGCTCAACTTGATCTGTTTTCCAAATAAGATTTCATTTAACTTATTTTACTAATGATTGTTTATCATCGCAGAGGCAGCTTAATTTTTTATGAAAAATGTCCACTAATATGGAAACAAAATAGTCTTACAGGTTTACAAAAGCACCCACACCTCTTAAGTTTTTTTTTCCAATTTGTCGTGTTACAACCACAAACGGGAATGTATTTCTTCAGGATTTTACGAACCAGATCAACTCAAAGTCCATGTAAGGCAGGGGTGCTCATAAGGTCGATCGCGATCTACTGGTCGATCGCGGGAAGGTTTTGAGTCGATCGCGGCAGCAGGTGACAAACTGAAAGCCACCAGGACGCTGAGACCAGAACTTCCTCTTCTGACAGGCTTATCAAAATATTCACTAAGATTCTAAACGTTTGTAGCT